>JAADJF010000423.1:0-76965 GCA_012932015.1 Fusarium acutatum
CCCACCCACCCGCCAAATCGTCGCAAGACAGCTGACGCCAAGCCTCCAACAAGGTCGAGGACGAAGTTACAAAGATCATGTAAACCTCCTTGACGGCCTTTTAATTGCTACCCAACATCAATTCGACACCGCTCCCGAAGCGTCGGATTGAGGCGATCGATCAATACCTACCAAGCGTTTTCATACGAGTTGCAGTATATTCACTGGCCGAGAATTAACTTTGATTCAACAGGCCGACGAACAAGTATTGGCGTCGCTCAAGGAGTCAGGAATTCTGTAATGGGAAAGTCTCAGGCGGCTGAGCATCTCTTCGATGGGAAGAGAGGACACGCATGTTTACATCGTGGGAATAGGCGCAGATGGTGTTTTGGGAGTCTCCGACCGTGTTGGTCTTGTTTTGTAGATCTTTGACGGTGGAAAACCACCTTCTTTCGTATCAAGAGATGAGGCCTGTGGGCGATGGTGTTGCGACAGCTACGACGGGCAGCGCAGAGAGGATGTCTCCTGTCTTCGACCCGTCATCGGTCAAACGTCAACGCGACAGTGAGAGAGAGCGAGCCTTGAACAACAGCAATGATCGTCATCAGAGGCTGGGTCCCACTGAAAATAGTCAGGCTGGCACGTTGGGTCACCTCCTGTGCTTATCGAAGCCGAAATCAACCGCACTGCTCAGTCGCAACACCTCGGCCCGCAACTGGAATCAAGAGAAAACGATTGACCTCATATGCTTGTTTCTGTTTCTTGTTTCTTGTTTCTCCAATTTCCAACTGACGTTAGACGGTGACTGAAGATGGATCTGGCCCATCCATCAGAGGGGATGGGCTATTTCATCCTAGCGGTCGACTGAAGCGCGTGGTTTCGGAATTCAGCCCCATTCGCTATCGCTGATCAATCGCGTGGAGTTGCCGTTGGAGCATTCTCCCTATTACGATACGCCAAACTTACACATTCGGGTCTTCGAACAACAGATCGTAATTAAGGACATGTGCGAAACGATTGGATTGTAAGTTGGCACTGAAGAGTTGATCAAAACAGAGTTCCTGAGGTTTGTCTCATGAGAGCCAAAGGATGAAGCATGAGGCTTACAGGGGGTCTCTTGGCTCCCGGTGATATCCATGGCTTAACTGGCAGTACCGAGAACTGGCGCGATCCCCGGAATTCTTCAACATTGGCTGGACCAGGGCCGGGACCGGTCCAAGCTCACGCCAGCTCAACTCAGCTCTCTCAGCAAAAGTGACTGATTTTGAGATCCCGTGGCTGGCTGCAGCAAAGGATCACACCAGATTTGAGTGGACTCAAATGTCTTTATTTGACGAGAACGCAATGCAAGCGAGAGACAGAGTCACCGTTCATCCGCTAACTAACCTCAAACAGCCCAACAGACCATCCCATTCTACTCCAACCATTCCATCCCGAAGCCGGCCAATTCCATCAACTCAAAGCCTATCCATCCATATCCATCCTTTCAATTGCGGCCCCTCAATCAGTCATCCTGTGTTTCCTTGGTCTCATAAACTAGCCAGGTTCCTACCTTATCTTTTTGCTTATTGCTTATTCACATGGATGTATTCACCAACTCAACCTCCACCTCAACCCTGTTACTTGCTTATCTCTATCCAAAAATCTCCCCCTTTCATCATCAATTGAATCGACCAGGTTCTCGGCAATCTCCTGTTCAATCTTGATCAGTGCCTATTATTATCTCCCGTCATCGCCAACCAATCTCTTTTTATCTCCGGTCTTTTAGATTCCCAGGATCCTTGCCGGCTGCACTGTATCTCCCAACGTTACAGTATCGAATCTGCCGTCGATTACTCCGTCCAGGGCATTCAAACTTACCACCGCGATTTAAGTTCCTGACCTCGCCCCTCCCGAACTGTACCTGCTCCTGACTCCGGCGATCTTTAATTCCCAACTTCCTTCCGCCCACTTTCAAATCATCCTCACCCTCACACTATTATCCCCCTCTTTCTCCTCAATCATCAATACCCCATATCGCCGCATTATCGATTGTCGCAACCGATTTCGACATCGTGTTTTATGACATCGGTCATCGTACGCTTACCGCCATCTTTCCCATATCGCGACAACTGTCACCTTCCGACTCCGGCCCACCGCGACTCCACGCTGACGCAATCTGTTCCCTTGACTGTCCCTCAATCAGTCAGTCGCATCACGCATTTACGGTCCAGCGCATCAACACCGAGACATTTCCACCACAGAATCGACCCCAAAGTGCTCTTCAGCTTTCAAGATGAAGGTTAGCAGCCCCAGGACCCCGCGGAGGAACCCCTCGTCCGACACATGCTAACGCGCGCATGCAGTATCTACCAGTACAAGACTTCGAAGCGGTGACGAGCGCGCTAAACTTCAACACACCCGATTGTAGCGTGACAGGCGGATGCGATCTCTACACAACGAAATCAACAGGCTCCGACAAGAAGCTCTACAAAAACATCGACAACGATCTGAACTCGCAACACGAAGCCCTTCTCAAGCTCGGCGCCAGCCTATCACCACCTGAGCGCGCTCACATGCTTGCTACATCACCGAGCATGCAGCTATTTTCACACTCAAGTGCTTTCGGCCCCTTGTCCGAGCTCTCGAGTCGCAAGACATTTGCATACCTTATCGCGACGCTGAATGCGAGTCACCCACACTACGATTTCTCTCATGTCCTTCGACCCAACGACTTCAAACGCGAGCGAAACCTGCGTCGCGTCATGGTCAACCTCGACTCAATTCTTCAGAACGTAAGACCTAACTTCGAACCCAAATCCCTCGGTTCCTCGCTAGGCAGTGAGACAACCTCGATATGGGGCCCCCAATGCTGGTCATTGATCGACAAGGAGATGCACCTCAACGAGTGTACTATTTTCAGCTACAACCCCGAGAGCGACCCTTTTGAAGAAGACGAGAGTGCGATCTGGGCTTCACACTACTTCTTCTTCAACCGCACCTTGAAAAGAGTGGCATATCTGTACGTCCGCGTTGTGCCAGTTATCTCGTCTCATAGCCCAACTCTCCGACCCACAAATCTGGCCAGGAACCACAGCAACCAACGGGAGCTTGAATCAGCTGGCGCGCAGAAACGCGCCAACTACTGGCTTGGTGATCAAGATGCTGAGTTAGTGCCATATAATGAGGACGACGAGGAGCTCAACGACGACGGTCTTTTCTGGAATCGCGGAGAGAACGGAGATCTCGTTGCCTATTCAGATGAAGACTTTGACGAGGATATCGAGGATATGGATATGCTCGATAGCAGTCCTGACAGGTCCATGAGCGATGATGTCGCGGGTCGTATGGAGATCTAGGGTCGATTCGATCCAAATCGTCATGATGGATCGGTTCTTCAAGAAACGGCCTCTTCGGTTCGAAACCGAGCATCAGCCGCATTTCTCTGAAATCATTATTTTCTGCATTATTTCAACATTCAACACTATCCTAATCTCAACTAGGGTTACTCGATACCAACAAATCGAGACGAACGAAGCTAAATAGCACACGACTTTTGCTTCGCTTTTTTTGTATTTTGCGAGCATTCTTGCGTTATGCTCTTTTCTTTCGACATGCCTTTTGCTTAGTATGAAAGTGTGAGGCCCTGTTAGGCTTCTGGTCGGTGAGAGCGGCTGGAATTCCGCGACATGAGGCGTTTTCGGGGTCTGCTTGTCAACCTGCTATTCCTGGAGATGATTGCAGGCTTCTCTATTCTAATTATTGCACCTTTTTTTCCCTCTACCTCTCTCCTTTCTTTTTCAAGCACTGTTATTTTATATCCTTTAACCTGGGTTCGGCTTTGGTTGCTTTTGATTGGAATACCGCCTGACACGGCTATGCCTGGATGTATGATGAGAAATCGTGGCTCGGTGTTGGTGTCGTCCCGTTTGGGAACGGCATGGGATGATAGTTGGCGCTGGCGGCATGGGAATTCGGGTGAGAATAACGACCTGGTTTTATGGTGATGATGTACATGATGGGTTGAGGGATGCATGCCATGGGCTAGTCAGGCTGGTAATTGCTTTGACACGATACTGCGAATTCATGATTTTAAATTCCCAATGGCTTCACTCATCAGTCCTGGATAAATACCTTAGTCAAAGGTGATCATTGTTTCCTCGACCTTGAGTTTAGTCGAGAGCAAGTCTATTTGTAAGAAGATGCATGTGTATCTGCATGATGCAAACAGCTTATACACCTAGGATCCATTCGGTACGCAAACACGGTCAAACATTCAAATCTGGCTTGAACTGTCTTTGACATGACTTTATCTCTGAACATGGTGGCGGGTGCCAGCGATGTTCAAACACATCCTGATTTCTTCATCAGCCGCTACCACCATCCATGGAACTTTGAAATTATCCGGCCGTTCAAACACTTGAGCATCCCACGAAGTTGATCCATGGACAGTATACCATTTGACTTCTCAACGGCATATCTTTAAGTTCGCGGTTGGTTCTTTGTTTGATTTTGATTTTGGTGGCGAAGAACTTCTGGCGGGTGGCTATGGGTGCGGTATATTGTCACGTAACTGTGTTACTTCCGGGGTTACCTCGAGGGTTCACAAAGGATAGTTACTCTCTGATGTGTATTTAGAGATAAGATTTGGCTGAGCGTCAGAGTTGACTTCGGGAAAGGAACCCGTAGCTTCAGTCTATACAATCCGAAAGGCTATCTCATCAGCATATGGTATCGTCAGAGTTAACGTGGTTGAGCCATGTCTAATACTTAGTTTCCGGGTTCTCTCACAAAGAAAATATGCCACTATATGCTTTTAATTGGTTCTACGCAACTTCAATACACAGACTGAGGGGGTAAAAAGCTATCAGAGGTACTCGTGTGGCCTCAGTGGTGAATGGTGATGGGGACCAGGAAACTTATCTGGTATTGCCACCAACAGGCCAAGTTAGCGAGTCTTAATGGAACAGGCCAATCTGAAAAAAAGTTGCAGGAGTCACAATATAGTCTTGGGTAGCACATGTGCTTGCTTTGGGGTCAGGTTGTGAGCCCGAACCCCTCTTCTCTGCGAAGATGGTGTTTCCTATAAGACCGGCTCAAGGAGGGAAGAGGAACAGAGCGAGAGAATAGCTTCCTAGGTATCGAATACAACGATGGCAAACTTTGATTTGCACGCTGAGAGAACTGATCTGTCAGATCTGGCTTTCTTGGATCGAGCCCCTGAGAGCGAGGGGATAGATCTCAAGACAGTTCGTCTATATCGTCTTGATCGTACACAAAGCCAGCTGGTCAAATATGGCCTCAACGCTGCCATCATCAGTGATCCCGTCAACATCCGCTATGTGACTGGTACTCGGCATATGCAAGTCTTCACAGCACGGAACCCTCCCACGTGGTATCTTCTCCTTACGGCAACTCGGTCCATCATGTTTGAGTTTGCGGGCTGCCTTCACTTGGCTCAAGGCTACGAGACTGTCGATGAAGTCCGCACAGCAAAGTCTGTCACGTTTACGAGCAGCGGCCCCAAGATTCCCGATAAGGAGAGAAAATGGGCACAAGAGATGGCTGGTTTGGTTGAGAGTCTTGTTGGGAAACGGAATGCCACACTTGGTCGGGAGCGTATGAATGCGAACGTTGCTATCGCCTTCAAGGAGCTCGGCCTCAACATTGTGAATGCTCAACAAGCCATAGAGATGGCAAGGTCTATCAAATCGCCCGAGGGGCTTAAATGCATTGTCGCATCTCTTCGCGCAACAGAGGTCGCTGTGGGCAAACTCCGCACTGCAGTCTCACCAGGTCTTACGGAGAACCAACTCTGGTCAGTCATGCACAAATCTGTAATTGAGCAGAATGGAGACTATGTCGAGACTCGACTGCTCAGCGCTGGCCCACGAACAAACCCTTGGTTCCAGGAGTCAGCAAGTTATGTCATCCAGAAGAACGACCTCGTGGCTCTAGACACAGACGTAGTCGGTTGCCATGGATACTACTCTGATTTCTCACGAACGTTTCACGCTGGCCCAGATCCTCCTACCGAGGAGGAAAAGGAGCTATACAGAACTGCACTTGCACAGGTTAATCACAACATGAGTATCCTCAGGCCGGGCTTGACCTTTCGCGAGTATGCAGATCTCGCGTGGGATATTCCTGAGCAGTATTGGGCCAACCGGTATTTTGTCTCGGCTCATGGCTGTGGACTTACAGGAGAGTATCCGTATTTGTACCATCGAGGAGATTTCCCAGATGCTGGCTATGATGGTGTTATCGACCCGGGCTTGGTACTTTGCGTGGAGAGTTATATTGGCAAAGAGGGTGGCACACAGGGTGTCAAGCTGGAGCAGCATGTCCTAATCACCGAGACAGGGATTCAGGTTTTGTCAAAGTTTCCCTTTGAGGAGGCTATGCTGAAGTGACCAGGGCAAGTCAACTATTCTATACTATACTATCTGATATTACTGTCTTGTCCGACAGTCCACTTGTCCTCTGGATATGAACATGAATCAATCCATCGTCAACTAATAAGGCAAGCATTCGAACTGAGAGCATTGCCCGCACGATCGATCATAGAACTTCGCTCCTCTATCATTAGCCGAAATGCCCATACTCTCCTTGGGGATCGATGAAAGGTAACAGTTCTTGTAATATTGGGAAACGACCCAGCCAAATACCACACAGCTCTCATCCTCCAGACATGCTCGGGCACACATCTCGACGCTCCCCTGGAACATCGACATGGCTCTATAATTTGGGCCATTGCTGCTGAAAGTTCCCTGAGTACCACCGCAGTCTAGTAGTCTCTGTTGAACAGCCCAGATTGGTTTGTATTCGCCCATATAGATATCGTCAATAGCTACATAACGAACTGCAGCCTGGCTGTTAACTCTGATAAAGGCATAGAGGTGGTCGTTCATTGCTCCTTGGAAGATTGCAGTGCGTTGAACGTATTTAAAAGGAGCGCCTTTCGGAACAAAGACTTTCTCATTGTGGACATGGCCATATTTCTGAGTGGAGATGATGAAGGAAAAATCCCAATCTTGATCAGGGTCAGAGACAGGAGCATATGAGAACCAGACTTGGTACTTCTTTGTCGAGTCTAGGGATATGGGCCTCCACATATCAGATACAAGGGTAGAGCCTGGTCCTGAGCTAACAAGTCTTATGTGATGTTAGCTTTAAGGAGTCTGGGAGTGCTGATATGTGTCCGACTTACGCAAACTGGTCGCCACTATGAGCACGCAGTATGTCCTGAGAGGTGCTGCTCTTTTGTTGAAATGGCACAGCAATACAGGCAAACTGCCCCATATAGTCCCATCTGTTCTCGCCCGTATTGTCCCCCTCAAAGCTTGGGTCTTCGATAGAAACTGATACAACGGGACATGATGCTGATGAAGTTGTTGAAGTCCATAGGCTCTCTGTTGTCGACGTGCTTTCGGATGATGATAAGGTTGTAACCAGTGTTGTGGTGGTGTCAATGCTTGCGGGTGCTTCACTAGTTACAGTCGTGGCATCAATGGTTGTAGTAGGCCCGTCGGACGTGGTGATATCAGTAGTGGGAGTATCGGTTGAGACGCTGCTGTCTCCTGAGCTGACTGTCGCGGTTGTTGCATGTGATATGGTAGTGTCAGTTGATGTTCTAGGCTCGGTTGAAGTTGAATGAGCAGAGGTAGCTGCATCGGCGGCTGCAGTCGACTCGTTGGATGTAGTGGGATTGAAGTTGTTGCATCAGTAATATCAATCGAAGCACTAATAACGCTTGAATTAGAGGTGTTGACTGAAGTCAAGCTGTTGCTTGGTTCAGATTTATTAGTTGATGCAGTGATAGTAGCCCTTATCGTAGTCGAATCCTCGATTGTCGTTACATCGGCCAAGGTTGAGCCAAAACTATTTGAAGTCGAAGTCTCAGAATCGAACTCAGAATCGAACTCAGAATTAGAAATAGCTGTAGGGTCAAAAGAGGCTACATACTCCGGAAAGCTTGCACTCAACGTTGTGGTTTGCGGTCAAGTTATAGCTAAAGAACCACTCAATGCTGTTGGTAGAACTTCGCCAGCACCGGTAGAACTTGAATGGTCTGTTGAATATGAGGCATGCAGACTCTGAGTGGTTCTAGTTTTGGAACTGATCACTGTTGAGGTATCTGAGATCCACGACACAAGTGATGTATACTCAGGGTCAGGATGTGGTTTACATTTTCCAGCCTCAGCAACAAGGAAGCTCGATGCTGTTAATATAGCAGCAAGAACTTTTGAGGTCACCATATCCGCATCCGTCTTTAAAACGAGTAGGCATCTACTCTATTGTACATGATATTGGCGGGCGAATGTCCCTTTTTGCCCAAAGTGGTTATCAAGAAATAACCATATCTCCAAGAAGCGCAATTCTAGATGCGTTTAGAACCAACGGGAACCAAATAAAACAAGCTCCTAGATCCATCAGATCCCACCCGGTCGATCTAACAGGGAACAATTACAATCAAAAGGATACGGCGGAGACATAGCGTCAGGGGTACAGATCTTGAAGTGGTGAAAAGGACTGATACTAGGCCGTTTATTTTGGACTTGGACAATTTTATTCTGCAGGGCCATTTCTCTGCTTTGAATAGTTCCGTGGTCTAGGCTCTACAGACTTTATTAACAACCTGCGAACCATGTTCAAAAGGAACCGCAATATTCCAGGGCTTGTATGGACGATAGCCATGTGTCCACATTTCCAAGCATTGGATAGAAACTGAAGATGCCATGAGGAAAGCGCTTAGAAGTCTTCTCATGTCAAGACACAGGAGACGAAGAAGCGAGTCATGACCGCTCTAGGAAAACTTGCTAGTGAACCAGAGATAGCACTTCTTTACTAATTTTTCATTCCGTTACAGAGGAAAAATAAGAAGAAAAGGACAATATGACTCAATAATTGCCTCCGACCTTTCTACAATTCTTTTTGTAATTAGTTCTCAATCAAGTTTCACATCCTTGCCTTGCTAAGTGAGGTTCCATGAAGAACCTGTAGAAGATGTACTTTCTAAGAACAAGACGGAACCTAGATGATGCAAGAGAATCCCATAGCAGGTATCAGTCGAACTCACTCTATATGTTTGACCTACTAAAAACAAATAATGGCTATTTTGTCTCATGTTCTTAGTGATCAGAAGTCATCAAGGTGTCTATATTTTCCCTGCAACATAAGCGTATCTGTGTATTCGAGGTGGGATAACGTAACGTTTTAGTTACGAATATTCTTATACCAATGCTAGCAAAGCAAGCTTTTGATATTATATAGTAGGTAATAAACATGTCGTTTCCTTACTAGTAGTACCTATAGGTATTTCTTCCTCAGAATCAATCAAACGCAAATAGAACCAGATTCAAATGGTCCATGCCTTATCTCTCTTATCGCGAATCTGGACATGGGCTGATTGACCAATCAAATCATCCAAATTCCACCCGTCGCGGGGCCTCACCCAAGTCTCCCAAATTTTTTCCTGCAGTCAATCACTTTCGCTCCATCTCGAGTCGTCTTCAGCTTCGACTTATCAAAGTCATCTCACGCCACGGCAATCGCACGCAACACGACGGCTTTTATGTACGATTTGCTATCGCGGTAAAAAGCAGTGCAAATTAGCTCTGCTTCCGGTAAATACTCCAGAGCATGGCCGTCCAGACGTCGCCATCGCTCACTTCAACCTCACATACCTTGACTGCCGCGCCGCCCGCAATGGCTGCTCCCGATTCTCTCACAAACAGCCACGTCTTGGCCTTGTTAGAAAGCCTATCCGACGGCAAGCGACACGCTTTTCTTCAACCCACAGCTTCCATCCCAACCGATTCTCTCAATCTTGTCAAGCACACCCTCGAAGGTTTTGCCTCACAAGTCGGCGATGAGCAGCAGGAGAGATTAAAGGAAAATCGCAAGCGCAAGAGAGGCGCTGCAAATAGCGAGGATGTCCTTAAAATGCGCAAGGTCTATATTGATGGGTTCGAGACCGGCCAGGTTTGGCAGCAGGCCAAGAGAATCATTGGTGGTGTCTTGAAATATTCAGAAGAGGCGCTGGCAGAGTTGGAGGAGCGCAAGGAGATTGCCGTCAACGGCGCTGACGCATCAGACTCCAAGACGCTCGAGTTTGGAGAGGATGGCTTCGAAGTAGACTCCGAAGACGAGGACGAGAGCGATCAGGATGGATCCGACGAGAAGGAACAATTATCAGTGGACGAAGCTCAAGAAGATGGCCAAGAGGAGGACTGGGAAGATGATGAAGAGGAGATTGTAGAAGGCAGAGACGATTATCAGGAAGATGATGAGGAAGATGAGGGTGTGGATGGACCGGTTGAAGAGTATGAGGAGGATCCCGACGGTCTCAACGATGGTTTCTTCTCACTCGACGATTTCAACCGACAATCACAATATTTCGAGGAGCAGGACGCAAAGGGAGATCCCTACACGGATCAAGCAAGCGACGATGAGGAGATCAACTGGGACGCGGATCCTCTGGCTCCCCCTACAACAGGTTCAAAATCTAAGAAGGCTGCTAAAGAGCCAGTCTCTGAAGATGAAGATGATGACGATGAGGAGGACGGCCCTACATTTGGTGACATGGCTCTCGATGCCCCAGAAGGCGAAAGTGGGGATGAGGCCATGGATATGGATGAGCCCATGGATGATGACGACGACAACGGTCTCAATGCCAATGATGTCTACTATAAGGACTTCTTTGCGCCGCCGCGTCGAAAGTCGAATGGCGGTAAGCCCAAAAAGTCTGTCAAGTTCCAGCCCGAGCAGCCAAACGATGCCGACGTTGAGAGAGCCATGGCCGATGTTCGCAGAGATCTCTTTGACGACGAGTCAGAACAGGAAGATTCGGACGATGCGCTCTCCGATGTTTCCGCTGGAGATCCCAAGTCAAGACGCTCAGCTCACGAGCGGAGACAAGCCAAGCTTGCCGAAGAGATCCGCAAGCTTGAGGCTGCATCCGTTGCCAAGCGTGAGTGGACTCTCTCTGGTGAAGCTGCTGCAGTTGACCGCCCTGTAAACTCTTTACTGGAGCAGGATCTCGATTTCGAGCATGTTGGCAAGCCCGTGCCTGTCATCACTCCTGAGGTCAGTGAGAGCATTGAGGATCTCATCAAGCGTCGTATTCTCGCTCAAGAATTCGACGAGGTTATTCGCCGACGTCCTGACACCGAAGGTGCAGCCGCAGGTACTCGTCGTGGTCTTGTCGAACTTGATGATACCAAGGCTACAAAGGGTCTGGCCGAGATCTATGAGGAAGAGCACGTCAAGAATACAAACCCAGACACTTATGTCAGCCAATCAGATGAGAAGCTCCAGCGCGAGGAGAAGGAAGTTGAGGCTATGTGGAAGGATGTCAGCGCTCGTCTGGACGCCCTCAGCTCATGGCACTACAAGCCCAAGCCCACAGCACCATCACTATCCGTCGTTGCGGACGTTGCCACTGTCGCAATGGAGGATGCCCAGCCCACAACAGCCCAGGGCGTCACCGGCGAGAGCAGTCGCATGGCTCCTCAGGAGGTTTACAAGGCTGGAGCCACAGACAACGCAGCCAATGGCGAGGTCGTCACCAAGGCTGGTCTTCCTGTCGCCCGCCAGGAGATGTCCCGCGAGGACAAGACCCGCCGGCGTCGTCGCGAGAAAGAGCGCGTGCGCAAGGCTGGAGGTGTCGACGGCGAGAAGGTTGTCAGCAAGAGAGCCAAGATGCAGCGCGACACCATCGCCGAGCTCAAGAAGGGAGGCGTCAAGGTCATCAACCGCAAGGGAGAGATCACCGACGTCGATGGCAAGAAGGCAAAGACTGCCAAGGTTGCTTCGAGCGGCAATTTCAAGTTGTAGTAGATGGTCAAGGGGCATTATTCCTTTTTGCAGTTTGGTTTGGGGTTTCAAAAGTAACGATGGGGTGTTTGCATGGCTTGCGAGCGATTCTTCATAAGAACGCATTTTCATGTTTGTTGGTTGCATAGGTTTCATATGTGTCCATACTGGATTCCTGTTTGAGTGACTTGGCTAATGCATAAAAGATGAAGTTTTGTACTCGTCTTCACTCATGAGTTATGCTCACACCTTTCCTGTTAAATCCGTCCATTTTGCCGAGCATCCCGCGTAATTAATCGTACATCAAAGAGGTGTCTGTAGTTTTACATTTTGCCACATACTCAGAGTAACATTTGGCTGCTTCAAAACTCCGTTCCTTTTCGTCCCGTTCCTTTCCTTCCGTCGCAATGTGACAATGCCCTGAACTCCATCCTGAGTTATTTTTCCCGCTGAAATAATATCCAACTAATACCATTGACCTCGACCCTAAGCTTCCACCTTGGCCTTCTTGGTCTCGGTATCTTCAGCAGGCTCTTCTGCCTTTCGCTTGCCGTTGGTCTCCGCTTCAGGCGCGCGTGCAGCTTCAGGTTCCTCGGCAGATTCGTCTTTGTTCTTCTTGCGGACAAGTCCACTAAGATCAGTTGCTGTCTTCTTAGCCTCATCAACACGAGCCTTAGTCTCGGCAGCAGACTCGCCAAGGGCAGCTCCAAGAATGCCACCGATGGGTCCAGCATCAGCACCCAGAATGTCCTTGGCGTCAATGGGGTCATTGCGCAGTTCGACGAGCTAGGCGGTCAGTAAAAGAAATCAAAAACGTCCCAAAGGGACCAGGAGGCACAAAGACTCACTCGTTGCTCCATGTCCCCAATGACTTCCTTCATCTCCTGGATGGATTTGCGTGCCAGCTCGTTATCCTCGGGGGAGGCCATAGTGGCCAGCTCGACCTCCTTATTCTGAAGCTTGAGCTTTGAGCTCTTGATGGCGAGCTCCATTTCCTTGACGGCTTCATCTCGCAGACCTTGGTCCATCTCCTCTCGCTTGGAATTTGCGCCATCGTCACCAGCAGTTGTCACAGAAGCAAATTCCAGCGCCAGGGAAAGCTTGAAGTGGGCTTCAGCAATGACCTCTGACTCCTCAGGGAACAGCTCCAGCTTATATTTGAGCGAGGTTCTGCCGTCTTCAATGGCATTGGGATATCTGTATGAGTGTTGTGGTTAGGACAAAGCTGAAAAATCGTTGGGGCTTGCGCGTACCGTTCATTCTCGAGAGAAATCTCAGCGAGGGCATCGTGGGTGTCTGCAAGACGCTCCTTCACGTGCCGGACGGTAGGCGAATCGCCCTCTGCAGCCTCCTTGCCTTTGCCACTGGTTTCGGATTCCTCTTGTTCGAGAAGCTCGAGTTTCTTCATGAAGCAAACTCGGGCAAGGTCGAGGATCTCAAAAGCAGTAGCCAGGTCATCATCATCTTCCTCTTCTTCACCTTCGCCCTCGGCCTGGTATATGTCAGTATCTGCCAGTAAATTATGGTTCAGTGGAGCTTCATACCTCTTCCTCGTCTGACTCGTCAAAGTTCTCGTCACCAGTAAACTGGAACAGGGGCTTCTTATCTCCCTGCTCGGCAACAATCCCGACACCTTCTTGCGTCACTTTCTGTGCCTCGGTCTGCGCAGGCTTCTTGGACTTGGCCTCTGCGCTCCTCTTCTTCTTCTCAGAAGCTGCAGGGCCTCCTAGAACATCGCTCTTGCTTTGGCCAACTCTAAACAAGCTGCGACCATAGTGAAAAAGGATCTCGGCATTATCAGGTGACGTCTCGCCATTGACTTCCGCTTGAAGCACACTGGCACGTGAGAAGACCTCAGCAGCCTCCTCGTAGTTCTTGTGGGCATACAGGGCAGATCCCTTTGCTGACAAGTCGGCAATTGTAACCTTCTTAGAGTTGGGATCTTGGTCGTTCGCGATGAGGTAGTCGGTGTTGGGGGTGCCAACGCTGGGTGTGCCGATGAGGGGGGTGATGGTAGTGGACTCTGCTTGATCGGCAGCCTTCTGGGCATCAGAGGGACCGAGAGTATCAACGGATGGGGTCGCAGTCTCTTCGGCAGGCTTCTCCTCAGCCGGCTTCCCAGGGGAAACTTGGGGCTCTTCGATGGCCTTGGCCGTCTCGTCCACGACAGGCGCAGTCTGCTCTGTAGCTTCAGACATTGTGGATCAGGTCTGAATGCGTGTCGAATAGGAAGATGAAGTCAATTGGGTAAAGGGAATAATAGCGAAGGTGACTTCGAAGCTTGATAGATGGCTAATGAAATTTGTGGTTGTTGGGGGATGAAATGATTGGGAGTTGGTAAACTCAGGTGGAGGTTTGCGACAGTCAAAAAAAAGAGAGACGACCCAGCAACGGTAAAGGCGACCAGGTGATGCGACTGGGATGGGCGCAACTCAATGGATTATGGAAGGTACAGGTACCTTAGCTTATGACGCGCCATCGTGCTGAGGTATGGATTTAGGTGCGTTTGATTGGCTGACTATGGCGTTGGTGGGGACCTGAGAAGCTTGGAGCTCCTTTCGTTATGAGCTGATGAGCTGAGCTGTGTCATAATTCCATCAACTGTTCTCAGCGAGATCTTCTTAATGGATAGTATACTCAATTTTATGCGCAATCATAAGTGACGGGAGGCCTATGCCCGATCATCTGTTCCTTTGGACTTTGAAGCTCATACATACAAAGGTTAAGCGTTGGGAGAATTCAAGCCCTCAGGCTATCACATGTTTGCCCTTCGCCTAGCATGAGTGTTCCTGTGATAGATCCTACCCTGTAGATAATCATATGAAATGCATTGACATTGGCACTAGTTATATTCAAGGACAATCATTTGCTGATGTCGGTATGTTAATGAACTGTGGTGATGTATAGTCCGTGCATTTTCAGTCAAGTTGACTGAATATATACATTCCTGGTGCTGTCTTTGATGGTTCTCTGTGTGACATGGAAGTTCAAATCATCGACACATAAACCCAAAACCACACGAGCTGTATACATGACAACCAAAGCGCCTGAACCGTCAAGGGGGCTTATTGAATTATCCGCTATAACTTTCCATGGCATTATCGGGCTATCAATAAAACATCCAGCCGCTGCGATGCAATCCATACTTGCTGAAGTTACGACCAGCGTTTTGTTCAAGAGGATATCATTTCATGACGCTGGTACTACCCATGTTGGTTAGCTCAACGAATTCCCAAACAATTTGTCCGTCTTACTCCGCCACTTGACAGTTGCTCAGCTACGAGAACTCAGCCCCGCGTAAAAACGAGAGTTCACTAATCGACCCGACTTGGCACGCGTTGCATCGTGGTATCTTGGCGCGAGCTGAACGCCAGGTCATGTGCCTTAGTCTCAACCAAGGGGGTAACCATTGGCTCCAAGACAAGCCATGATCAGGCAACAACCGCCTCTGACGGAATTTCGTCAATTGATCGAGATAGTTGGGAATAAATCAAGGGATTTGTCAGTAATGGAGGTAACCAGGAGCCCGAGGTATATATTTGAGTGCTGCGGCAATTGCTCCTCGAAAAGAAGACCATTCAACTTATACTAGAGTCATATACCAATCGCAATTCAAAACACAGTCACCCACAATGTGTGAAGAAAACCTCGTCCAGGTAGTATCGACATGACTATACAACATGCCAAGCTGACCTCAATCAAGGAAGCACTCGGCCAAATTTGCTGGCTCGAGGTTCCAGTGCGTGATGTTCCTCGGGCCAAAGCCTTCTACATGGAACTCTTTGGCTGGGAGTTTGTACCAGAGCCTCAAAAGGCCGTCGGCGACTGCGTCAAGAGCATGCACTTCTTCAACAAGGGCAAGACCCTCCACGGGGCATTTCTGGAACATGACGAGGAATATCATGTCATCAACAACAATCCCGACAAACCAGGTGCTCTGCCCGTCCTGCCAACCCTATGCGTACTGGATTGCGAAGAGACCCTGGCCAAGGCAAATGTGATTGGTGGTAAGACTGCCATGTAAGTGCGCCCGCTCCATCACGAGGTGGAAAGCTTGAAGCGAGTTGAGTGAGCATCCATATTAACCGTCGCCAAGTCCAAAGACGGCCATTGGAGGAGGGATGGGGTATTTTGCTCGGGTGATTGATACCGAAGGTAACATGATCGGTCTCTGGTCTCAGAAATGACAAGTGAGCGTGGGAAATGGAAGATAAGGTTGACATTTGTCACTCAGTACCTGCTTATCTCAACCAAGATATGATGCCATACTGCTCAAGTTGCTTCTGATAATTAATGTACTAATGTATGTATGTATGTATTCTCAAAGTTTACCCCAAATCCATGACCACGATTCAATCCAGAATATTATCCAAAATATCCGAACGGTGGAAAATATCAGACAAAATGGTAGACTCGCTCGGCGAAACTTAAAAGACAAAGCTTGACGGACGCCAAGCAGAGCCAAGTCTTGTTTGTCACTGGTATATGAATTATTGGACGGAATCAACTAACAGGAGCTCGCATGAGTCGTATCAGACGCCAATTAACAAGCTTGGTCGTAAAAAAATTGACATGCAGAGAACTTAAGAAGCGAGCTCTGGAGCCTGTGGTGATTCCTCGCCAAGATAGATGTGTAGAATTTGGCCCCGTCTCATTCGTGGACTAACTGGCTCGATAAGCCGTTTGTAGGGACCATGCTTCAGCCTGGGCCGATTATATGGGGTTGGAGACGTCAGGAATTTGACGAAACACGACGGGGTAAGGATTTCACGTCAAGTAATGTATCTGTAACAGACGCGCCCCCGGAAACTTAGAGTTCCGATACTGAGATCGTTATAGCTGGAGAAGAAAGTCTTATGTATCAGAGTCTGAGTAGGTAGGTATCGAACCAATGTTTTGTCACAGAACAGCCGAGAAACATATACGATACGACGCTGAAATACCATTCAACGGCAGATCAAGATTGAATTTTCAACGGCATTGCATGCATCCTGCAGAGGTGACCTAGTGGGTAGCTGTTGGTGATACATGTACTATGGACGGAAAACCGCTTCTGTGCATATCCGGCACATTGACCAGATTGGGAAGAATCCATCTACTTGGAGCATGCCCAAGCGACATTTGGGAAATACGACCGCAGAATGAACTACAGACTGCCAACTCTCGTGACGACGACGTAGTATCAAGTCTTGCGGAGATTGCTTATGAGATGAATACGTAACGTCCCTCGAGCCTCTGTAACTTTTCCGTTCGTGTTCCGTCCCGTGAAGCTCTGCCGCGACTTAGACGAGGAGACGAGAGACATGGGATCTCCACTGAACAAGATAGCCGTGAGCCACTCAAGACTAACGCAGTGTAGCACCAGAGAGAACGGCGAGACGATATCCGTCCATCTGATGCGTACTCGTCCAATGATTACCACCGAAACATATTCTGTAGCGAAACGGAGATCCTCGTGTAGTAAGATAATATCACGCCAGCGTTAAGAAACATAGTGGGCGGTGCTGGGGTTGGATATTAGGTTAATGCTCATCCTGAGGCCATTTGGACATATGTAGCAGCAATATGTAGGCATGAGCACAACTAGTCATAGGCCCCTGAGATAATAAACGTTGCGCCGAATGCAACCTGTTCAATTGGTCATGGTCGATGGATGGTATTATCATGCTGATGGTATCGCATGGGGCTTTGAAACATAGAACAAGAGCCAGGGCAAGGAGTGAGTGAAGTGGGAGCCACTCGAAACAAACGCGGACCGACACCTTAACGGAGGCTTAACCAGAGCAATATGCGGAGACTTGCCAGATCTGATTGGAGGATAATTCTAGCCTAGGAAACTCCATCTATCAGAGGCTATGGAGAATTATAAGTCCAAAAGCTTCGACCCTTGGGGACAGGCCCCCACCCCCATTGAACTACATCTCTTTGTGGCGCTTTTTTCTTATTCCTTTGAGGAATTTTGCTGCAAAGTATCAAGGTATCGTAAGAAAAGACAAGACGCCGTTCATGGACCTGGAACCCCCAAATAATCCGTCCACTGCAAATGCATTTTCTCTCCCTAGTGTTGGTCCCCGTGGGCCAAGGGTCGGCCGCTAGCGAGGTCAGAATCCCAAGGCATAGTTATCATGCTGCTATATTGCATGGCATCAGGAAGATTGCGAGCGACGATCTGCTTAGGGAAAGAGTTTCTAGTTATGGTTTGATCGGGAAATAGATGTGTTGACCGAAACAACTAATTACGTTGGGTCAACCCCAAATCCAACCCCCACGACGGATATATTGGAACCATAGTTGATCATCCTGGCATTAGTTACGATGAGTATACGTGCGAACGGATAATATCATAACATATACCATTATTATGAGAAACAATCTCAGAGTATCCTCTCCATACCACCCATCCATAGCGATATCGCAGACGACATGACTACCTATAGATAAGATATATGTAGATATTATGCAGCATCAGATAGACTTTTTTACTCCATGTTCCAACACAACGGTTGACAAGCTCAAGACGGGCGTCTCCTCGGTCGCCTGGTGGTGGAAAATATCACCTCGCCCACGCCGCTTGACTTGATTGCCTCCCTTCCACCAACGATAACGGTCTGATCCTGGTTCATAACCAGTCTTCGGCACCGACGCCTTTCTTCAGTATCCATTGCTCATCTCCATCCCGTCTTCTCTGTCTCCATCTCCCCAAGCCTCCTTCGCTTCGTCTCCAGTTCTCAGAAGGTATCCACCGAGGACAATCCACTGCCCTTGTCCATCAGCCCCATCAGGTATCGTCAGGGATCGAATCCCGCCTATGTACGTCCCTTGTTTCGCTTCGGCCATCTGAGTCGGCTCAAACACCATCCCATCGGTCAAATATTCATCGCTTGGCACTTGCTAGCGACTTGACATACATACTCTGGGTCTTGGCCTAGTCTTAGTCTTTGCATCACTTCCCTCATCAACCTCCATCCGTCCCATCATGCTATTACTGCCTTGCCTGCACTGCGCCTTATAACCCCGGGACATATAATTCTTGCTCTGATTAGTCGCCTTCATTCACAGGTGAGCAAGTACCCCCGAAAACTCAAAACAGTCCTACCATCCTTTCTACCTTCCTCTTTCTCTTCCCTCATCAAACCTCAAACTTTACCCCATACTTGGGAAATCATCCCCACAACAAAGGGTCCGCACTCACTTCTTTAACCCTCTACAACTACCATTGTCGACCATCATAGAGAGCCAACTTGTTGCGACTCAATTCTAATAATTCATATAGAATTCCCTACTACTTTCTCTGAGCAGACCTGGAATTAGAGCTACAACAGCAACTCGAAGCACGAACCGCCGCTACTCCATCACTTAATTCCCAAACCCTCATCGCGACAACGTCGAACGTTGCGCCGCATACGAGAAACCCACCGAATCGATAACGAACTTGACCAAGTGCCGAAAATCAATCATCGAACCTCTTATCAAGAGAGACATCTTTCAGCGCATTCAAGGCGCCTGCTTGGGACGGCAGTGCATTCAGTGTAGAGAAGGACACTGCGAATAGCTTCAGCGCAAAGCTGTAACAACGACGGAACTCGAGGTGGAACGTTTCTGCTGCACCGAGAGAGAAAAAAAAAAGGAGAAACCAAACAAAATGGCCGCCGTTCAATCGATATTAGCGGAAACCCTTCCCGGACCGACGCCCTCAATTGCCTTGAATGGCGCCACCGAACCAACCACTATGCAGATCGACCGGTCGAGTTCGAGTCCAGTAATGGTCAACGAGAGCACATTCGGAAGCACACCGGCAAAGGGAGACTCTAGAATCGTCGTCATTGTGTATGGACCAGGCCAAGAACACATCGTCTCGGTCTTCGCAGAGGTGCTGGGTACACCATGCAGAACACGGAATGGGTTCGAGGAGGTTTCGTCGGAGGATTCTGGTTTCGTTGTAGGAGTCGCAGCAAACGAAGCGAAGGGAGACGTTGCTGCACGCAATCGTAATCTCGTTGTTGCAATAAATACTCACTGTGTGAATCTAGGGATGCCTCCCGACACCCAACTTTCCACCCATTGCGACTACGAATTCCTCTATACCGAATCCCCGTTCTTCCGTCGCGACCTGGCTAGATTTATCTCATTTACTTTGGGTCAGATCAATTACCACGAAGCTCTCATGGCAAAGCCAAGAACCTATTTCATCTCGACCACCTTCCCGGATGTGCACGCCGCTCTGCCTAACATTGATATCCTAACTGTTGGCGCTGATGCGGTTGAGATCAGAGTTGATTTGCTTAGAGAACCCCTTGGCGATGGCAGCTACTCGGAAGTCCCCAGTCTCAGCTATGTTGGAGAACAGGTCATGCTCCTCCGCCAGCGGACAGAGCTTCCCATTATCTTCACAACACGATGTGTAAGAGAGAATGGAAGGTTCCCCATGGAAAAACCTGAACTGTACTACGAATACCTCTACCGTGCGATCCAGTGGGGTGTAGAATACATCGATGTAGAACTTTGGCTTCCAGAAGAGATCCGCAAGAAGCTCCATGAGCAGCGGGGAAACTCTCGCATCATGTCGGCGTTCCATGACTTTTCAGGCAATTTCAGATGGCCGTCGACGTATGCTCAGGAGGTATTCCAAAGATCTATCCCCTACGCGGATATCATCAAAATGATTGCTATAATCAACGAACACAACGAGAACTTCGAGCTAGAGTATTTCCGTTCCAAGATGCGTGCCGAGTACCCCAATGCGCCACCCTTCTCCGCCGTCAACATGGGCGAAGTCGGTCAGTTCTCAAGGACTCTGAACCCTGTCTTCACACCTATTACCCACCCACTTCTTCCTCTCATCGCTGCTCCCGGGCAATTGAGCGCTGCCGAGATCAATGCTGCTTTATCACTTCTGGGTCAACTATCAAGAAAGCGCATCTATGGCATCAACAGCTCATCGTCTCGAAACGCCACGCCGCAGGCTCCCTTCTATGAAAAGTGTATAAACGAACTGGGTCTTCCTCATCAATTTGCAGTTGTCGAAAGACATCCAAACAACCCAAGGAGTTTGGAGACATGGTGTAATCAGAAACATTTCGGAGGCGCCTATCTCAACCCGGGTCTACCACATAATGCATTGACAAAGATTAGCCCATTCTTCGCTGGGTTGAACGGTGGCAATGGGCCAATCTTGACGGAGGCGGCTCGCGTTATCGGAGTTGTCGACACCATTGTGGTCCAGTCAGGTACCTCATCCAGATCGTCGTCTCCGGGCTCAATGCCATCAAGCCCGCGACAACGACAGAGCGACTCGGTTGATCTCGGCAGTCAGTCTGGTCTAGGCTCGTCGACTTCCCTTGTATTCGACAATGCTGGATGGAAGGGTATTCTCAGCACACTTACAAGAGACCTGGCGCCATCTGCGTACTTCGGCCGCTCGGCCGTTGTCATGGCATCTTCTTCAGATGATGCAGCTCCTGTATTCTTCGCCATGAGAGCTCTCAAGATCTCCAAGATCTATACTGTTGGCTTCCGCACACCCAGTAATCTTGCTCGAAATGCGCCTCCCATCGAACCGTTTATCAGCCTCGAAAGTCTGCAACGTGCACGCTCAGTAGAAGACGATAGTGCGCCTTTTGTCATCGTGTCAGCTCTTGGTTCGGAAAAGAGTCATCTGGTTGGTATGTTGTTACGAGCCTTTGGAGGAGTCGGACCCAAGGGAGCAACCAACACGAAGAAGGTGTTTCTTGACCTGGCAGACGGCGCTGTCAGGAAGAGTTCTGACCCAGGGCTCATCGCTGAGAAGAACGGATTCGCTGCCTATGGAGCGGACGATGTCGCAGCATTTACAACGGTCGAAAGCTTGAGGTTACTCGTTGGGCAAAATGTGCCCTATAGCTTTGTTAGACTGGCAAGCGGAAGTCATCGCTACGGCGTTTAAAAGGAGTCGGGCAAGATTTGCGAAAAAATAACACGTCAATCACCGACGACAGGCAGCCCGCCTGTTCGCCAGACAGAGAACAGTGTTGATACCTGCTAGGCTCATCTGCTATCGGGGTCAATCGACTCTGGGGCATTGGAGACAGAATAGGGTGGATGTCCGAAGCGCCCCAGGCTAGGCGCTTGAAGCCAGAAGATATCCATGAGGCTTCCGCTACAAAAGGCCAAGCCGGGTAACAAACAAGGAACTGTCCCCGTTATATGCGCGCCAAAGGTTCCTGACGCCAAGCGCCGACTGCCATCGAGACCGCTTGGGAGCTCTACTTTGACTGTCTGCCAGCGAAGAGATTCTTGGCCACATTAGACTTGTCGCATTCTGGCTTCCGACCATAGGGGTGTTCGAGATGAGCCGCTCTAGGCGGCTGTCATGCGTGAGAGGAAGTCGCAGAGTTGCATCTTGGATGGATGTCGATCTGGTGTGCAGACGACCCCTGCTAAACACGTACAGGGGACCCTATAGAGTGGGCTCTTATTGTAACGGCGGCGGCGTGAACCGTCACTACCAATTCTAGGTCCGCCGACCTCCACAGATATGAGCGCGGAGGTTCAACTTTTTTCGTTATGAACCTTCCCGATCTGTTACATTTATTCTTTTTAAACTACCTACCTATGGGCTATAACAATCTAGGTATAGACCTGCCCATGCAAGATTGACTACGATATGAGGATACAAGATGTATACGAGAACCAGTGGGTTGGAAATAACCTATATGTCAGTCAAATATTACATAGACGCTTCCGGCAAATACCACCGAAGCTCAAGATGATGACGAGATTTGAAAACACTTTGCTCCACTATTTGATGTTATTTACTTTTTGTGTACTCATTCAAAATTTTAGAAAGTCTGAGGATCCTCGTCACCCTGCTGACCATCTCCTTAGCAGTTTGTGCCATCTGAGAACGACGCCATTATCTGGTTCGATTAAGACTCAATCATGTTTTGCATATGGGCCACCATCATTTCTCATAAACTTTTAGCTGCAAGACTTGTATACCGTAGCCCCGCAAGGTTTCCGTGAGCCCTCCTGGCCCTTGCCAAATGCCTCATCTGTCATTTGCAGGCATCTGCCCAGGCTCCGAGTGAGATGGGTTTAGACGCTGTGTGAGATTCAGGGCGCTTGGTTGGGGTTGCTTTACCCTGGTCCATGTCGGTGGCTATTTGCCTCATTGCAAGTGTAGGTATCTCTATCTGTATCTGTATATGTATATGTATACCAGAGGGCCCATAGAATTTTCTATGTTTGGTTCTGTTCAAGATACTGGCGGTAAAGGGTGGCTATGACCCTGTTGAAGAGGGAGAGAGAGAGAAAAGTAGTGCTGTAGCCGAGTTTAGGATTGCCCGTATGAGACAAGACATGGTGAGATAAGAGGAGCCATCCTGGGCTTATTATATCGTCTCATACTCGAGATAAGGAGGAAGTTTCTCAATGAACTGAGTTCGGATAATATGCACATTTTATCCGGCAGTTCTATTTTGTATTATTGAACCTTGGCTTGACTTCCCTGATGAATGGAAACCAATACGTCACAAGTGTTAATGCCGACCAGCAAGCGCATACTCTGCAGGATGTATATTGTTGGATGAACACGGGAACAAAATAAGTGAGAAACCAAGAGCCACCCGTTTCGGGGAGGCGGGTCTTGTGTCTCTTGAACAACGACCAGGGACCCGTACATGTTAAATCGGAGAACTCTGGCATGGTCCCTTCTTAAGGCAAGAAATAGGGGGCGTGAACGAAGGTGAAAAGGATGTTGTATGTACTGTGTGTATACATATGCATACTGGAGACCGAATGAGACGAGACGAGACGAGATGAGATGAGATGAACGAAACAACACCATGTTGTTCTCCCTACTAAGGCCCAGTAAGTTCGGATGATGAGAGGACCTCTGCAGATGCCTCGACAAGGTAAAAACAAGTACGTAGTGTCACTTCACGCATGGCCATCAACTGTTTTGTTTGCCACAGACAGCCTGACCCCTGGTTTGAGCCAAGCTGCAGCCATCTTTAAATATGGAAACATGCTAATGCTGCAGTGAGAGGCATCTAGACTGCAAACCCACACACATGGGGCTTATAGAGAGACAAACCCCGCCACGAGGCTCGCGACGCGCCTTGGTAGCAAATCAAGATTGAAGTGTATCAGGTTGAGTCTACTTAGGCTTCGAGGGCCGTCTTCCCAGATGATCTGAACAGAAACCGGTGACTGAATTAACAATGTAAGTCATCAAGGCCATTCCAGGGGCGGGTGGGGATGTGATAGAGACGATGCAGTGCATACAAGTATGTATGGAATGACAATCTCAAGCGCCCATGAATAAACTGTCTCCGGTGAGCATCGCTGTAACTGCTGGTTCCTTGGCGAGCGATAAGTCGGTATATTCCCTTTGCACTTTTATAAACATCTGGCGACAGATCACCATGACCAAGGCTCAAGCCATTCACGGCCAGCAACAAGTTCCAGGAATCTCGTGATAGTTAGTCTTCTACAACATGGAATTGATCGATTGTTATACATACAAAATGGTCCGCTAATCTTAGCTCGCGTATTTAGTCGTGTATGGATATCGTGAGTGAGTACACCTCGAATGCTATGGTAGTAGACTCACTGATACGTGTGGAGGCCCGATGCCTGACGACGACTGCCAGTATTGCTCAGTCACCATGAAAGACTGTTCTCTGGAGTTCGAGTCGTATGAACATAACGATTACAGTTCTAACTGCCATGCTCAATAATCCTGACAACGGCAGCTGAATTCTGAATCCAAGCGAACTGGAGAACCTCCACCTCTAGGTGGAGAATGAAACCACTGTGAGTTTGTATCCTATGTTTGTCCTGGACCTAGCTGTCATTGAGCGTGCGGAACTGGGCAAGAATTGCAAGTGCTGATCATGAGCTAGAGCCTAAGCTGCAGTATCGAAACAACAACTGAGCAGCAGAGAGCGCCCAAGTCGGCTTCGTAGAGTATAGAGTGAATACAAAATGTACTGATCAGTTGTACACCACGACTATTCGCTGTATCCAAGCTCAATATTGTGACCCAGCTCATGTTGCCGATAGCAGCGTATCCTCGTGAGCCAAGATCTTGAACAGCTCTTGAATGAGTTGCCGCAGCGCACATAATAGGTCCCAAGAATGATATCGATTTCAGACGTTTATCATTGATTGGAGATAATTTGTTGCCCTGTAACAAGTATGTGGATATGGACATAGCCTTTCGTGATATGCAAGTGCTCCTGGCTGTTCGGCGCTCTCTGCGTTGCCCACTCTCACATCTATTCCGACAGAAGACACTGCACTAGTGCAAAGTCCATAGTTGAGGTTGTAGCAAGCAGAGCACATATTTTCGTGTAAGGGCCCAGCAGAAACCCAGCATTTTACCAAGAAGTGATAAAGCTCACGTCATTTGTTTGTGAAAGTGAAGACGATCTCAAACAAGCCACATCCAAATACGCGACTGGTTTCATATTTAGGTGAGCCACTCAGGCTGGCTATTCGTGTGCTAGTTAGCTCAGCAAAGACAGAGTGCTCAGGCTTAGGACTTGAGAGTGTGAGAATGGTTCGATACTTGGCCAATCTACTCCGTATACCGGGTACGAATCGAGCACCTGGGGTAAAGTGGATGTACCCGGTAGAGACAGGAAAGGCCAGGGAGAGCCGGCATTGATAGGCTTGCACACTGTCCTTCTAGAAAACCACCGTGCCAAGCTCTGGTCTAAACAGCCGTGGAGACTTCGCAAGCCGGGAACCTGTTGGGTTTAGCCTATTTATCAAGCTTCAATGCGCTCGGCATTGACTATACCACACTTTCAAGCACTGGCCAGTCTTTAGTGTGAACATTGACGATTAGCACCGCGTCACAATAGCAGAGTTCGAGGGGTTTGGACAGGGTGCCGAGGCGAGGTCTGGTGCGGCAGAGGCAAAGCCACCCAAACGTGGATTGACAAGGATACTGAGAAACCCATGCACAATCCCAGGGTTTCAAGCGGCCTCAAGGTCCAAATCGGGGGACAGAGCCGATATACCATGAGAAGTGCAAAAAGCACGCACCACGCGCCGATACTAGCCAGGCCTGCCTGCCAGGATGTCAGTAGCCTCATGACGACTTGAAGCTTATGGCCTATGAAGCGGAAAGGAGGGACCAAACTTCACAAGAAGGACAGTAGGAGACTAGATAAGTATAGTCCTCCCCAATCTTTCAGCCCTGATTAACAAGACATAGAGAATGGTGAAGCGCCAGTTCTTTATATAAGCCTTGTTTGTGGATGCAGAAGATGCTGGTGTACGGATATCCCCCACATATGCAGGTCCGATACGTCTATGTCTTGTTTTGCTTTTTTTTTTTTTTTTAAAGATATAGTTGTTAGCTCTTATAACAGGGCCAGTACAGTATCGATCCCAAATCATGAGACTTAGCTTAGTTGATAGTCAGCCCTGCTGATCAGTTTCAAGGGTGCTCCGAGAACGTGAGGAAAAACCGAAGAGTTCAGCTAGATCGAAATGCTAGGAGGGTGTTGCCGATAGCTCCTCGCGGCTCCGTTGAATCTGCTACGTACCAGGGGACATCTCGGCCGGAGTGGAGTGTTGTTGGAGTGTTCACGTCACGTTGAGAGAATGAACAACCATCGTATTGTAACTAATCAGTGCCGTAGAGCCCCTGAGAGATAGGAATGAAGACTGGGCGTTTATGGCAATGACCCTGATAAACAACAATAGCAGCCGCTAGATCCCAACAACTTGGGTAGAGCGTGGCGCTTAGGAAGTCTCATTAATTTTTATTGCTCCCGCTAGTCTCTCGGCCGACTCTTGAAAGCTTAGATCGTGCAGTTCCGAACTGTGGACACTAATTCTTGTGGATGACTTCCGCTTGGTAATAATAGGTCGAGCCAGGAGCAACTACAAGGGGGACGAAAGAACTTCTCCGGAGATATCCACACGTCCGGAGTTGCTGTTGCTATGCGCCCTGGCCAGGGGAAGAAGGAAGATCATTTTGGAGATTCGAAATGGCCGTCTGAGGATACGATGTATGTCGTCGCCTTTCACTGAAGTGAGAGAGGAGACCCAGAAGATGAAATAGGTCTGGACTAAGAGAATCAAGGTAGCAACCCGTACGGGAACGACGCACTGCAACTTAGGAGAGCCCGGTATTGATAAGGATACCCAGGTTCCAGGCACCTCGCTAGGATGCTGTCACTAATCGATGGCACCAACCAACAGCCATCGGTTAGTTGGGATGATACATAACTAGGATCCGATGTCAACGAGCGGTCTGTAAGTCCTTCACGGAAACGATAGAGAAGCCTGATGCTGATCTCAGCTGTTTGATACCTAGTTTTGGTCATGTTTTCTACCAATTCAGAGAAGCGAGGCCAAATCCGGTGAACCTATTCTTGTCTGGGTTGTTTATGCGGAGCCTTCAGGCTTCAGTTGCGTTTTTGAAACACTGTATGCAGGTGCATGTATGCGATAAAACGTGACGCCATTGGATGGATGTCGTGCGATGGTTGCTTAGGACGTCGACCACTACAGCAAAAAGCTTTCATGTTTGTGACAGAAACTCCTAGATCCTCGCTCTAGAGTTTCAGGCTCACCAAAAAAGCACAAGCAGCTACTAACCTATCGCAATTAGTTGTCGTCCGTTCCATTCGGTCCCCGCCGGCCCCTAGTTTCCACTGTCAAGACAGGGAGGGTCCTTACAGCCCCAGTCAAGCCCCAAACAACGCTGTTCCCGCTATGCTTAAGCGAAGCATCCGCTAATCCAGGCACCTACCTTACGGGAGCCCGTCTCTAGGTACCTCTCTAGGTAGGTAGTGCCTGACTTCCATTACCTCCACTCCTGTTCATTCATCGCTGCCGCTGTCAGAGAAAGTCTGACAGACAGGAGCCCTGTGTGACTGAAAGCACGCCGTGCAAATGGAAGGAAGCATGGACAGCGCCACCAAATGACAGGCAGGAACCAAGAGCTTGGACCATCTTCACTTCTTTCTTGCTACCTTACCTTACCTTACCTAGACAACTCACCAATCTAGCCCACAAGAGAACACACCCGGAGTCTTCTGGATCCAACCCATATCCTATCGCAAGTCTCGCTTCTCGCCTTACTCGCCTCGTCTGAAAGGCTACTTTGAGCTTTAGGACCAGATGCTACGTGCACCTACACTTGACGGGCCTCTGCGTACTTGCCCAGGTCCGGACAGAATATAGACCCGTAGCTCTGGGTCGGTCCGGCACTGGATAGACCTTGACCTCTGATCTTTGATCGTTGCCCCTGGTTAGCCTCAGCTTATCTATCAATGAAGCCGACAAAAAGGAAGAAAACCCCATCTTACCTCAAGAAGAACATCCCGGCGTGCCTTTGACTAAAATCAAGGATTTTGCTGATGAATGTCAAGCCGGAGACTGGGACATTCAAAGCTGCAGAACAGGAACTGTCAACTTGAAGCAGTTCCATATCGACTGGTACCTCGCTGCTCTGGCGGTTACAGAACCAAGTACATACATACATAGTCGAGAGCCTAGGTATCGAAGATTATCAGAAAGACGTTCATAATCGCTGTCGACCTGGTCCCTGCCACTTTCGCTAACATGAGCCCGAGTTTCTGGTCATGGAACTTGGGACCCGCATGGCATGGCCTGGTGTCCCCTGGCATAAATGAAGACGTACGTACGTATTGTATGTACTAGTCTAGTCCTTGCAACAGATGTCTAATCTGGTGTGAGGAGGAATCCGCTTTTCAGGACCATAGAGAGGGAGCAAGGCCGAAAGGACCTTTGGGAACGAGACCGAGTACGCACCCTCGATCAAGACACAAATCCGTGCCTGTCCAGCATCTAACAACAATAAAAGCCGGAGGAAAGCAGACAGGATCGACAGATACCTCGGGTAATGCTACAGTACTTAGAAAAGACGAGCGGCATCAGGGCATGCCCTTCCCCGGTTTGGTCATTTGGGGGCCCATACGTTACCATCATTTGGGGGTTTAGCCTGTCGGTTGGGAACTTGGGGGTTACTACTCTACAGGACTCTCTTCTTCATAGTCGCCATCCCCTCTGTGCGCTCCAATAGCACAGCTGGTCCAGACGCCAGCAAGATGCGCCGTCTGCCTTAAAAGAGATTATGCTGGTATTGGCTGCTCTGCAAGTTCGTGGGAGCCATGCCATGCCTGTCAGGCTTGAGTCAGCATTCAGAAACAGCATCCACAAGGGGACTCAAATCTTGAGCTCCGTTTCCCCACCATGATCCATCCCAACATCGACACCACCATCTCATCATTCATGCCCGCACCCCGGTCCTGTCACTAGCCACCTCCACATTGGCAACAACCAGAATGAGACCGGCGACTGGGGTTCAGCCGGGTCAGTCGTACAATTCTGGGCCTCCGAAGTCATTCTACTACCGGCCTGTCCCATCTTCTAGACGCCTCACCTTACTTACTTCTAGGCTCGATCTCCTCCTTCCAAGTCCGTCCTTATTTCTGTTTATGTTACCCGGCCTATTGGGAGCATATCAATCACCATCAAGCTGCACCATCATCATTATTGCCGTCGTTGTTGACCGTCCCACCCATACTGTCAACTAACACGGTATAACGAGCCACACACCTCCTAGAGTGCTTGGATCTGGTATCACTTGGAATGATCGGCTTCTGATACCTCATCAACGACACTCCCATCGTTCTTTTCTTGTCTTGTCTTTCCCGCATCATTGTCTCTTATTTACTCTGGTGTAACTTCTCTGAGACAATACCAACACACCGAATCACGACCTCAATCACCGGCAGATTTCACTCGTTACCACCAGTATAGTTATGACTACTTCCATATACGACGCCATGAACGTTCCTCACATACCCGGAGTCCACCCTGTGGCCATTCCCCGACCTCAAGTTGGCATTGAGCGCCTTCCAACTCGTCGCATGAGCAATGAGCCACGCGAATCAATGAACTGCAAGTCGTGCCGAAAGCGAAAGGTGAGACATTGCGATGTGGTTTGCAAGAGCTATGATACTTACTAGCATTGCCACAGATTAAATGCAACCGACTCCGACCTTCCTGCGAGGCTTGTCAGGTGTTCCAATGCCCTTGCATTTATGGTAAGTCGCCACTTCATCACACAACTTGTGTCTTGTCGTTTTGGTTTTCTCAGCATCGCCGTGCCGGCCCCGATCCAGCAGCGAAGGCTAACTCAGCTGCAGACGCGGTCCCCAAAAAACGTGGACCAAAGACAGATGTATTGGAAGCACTTTTGAAAAGAGTTGACGGGCTCGAGGCAAAGCTAAGAGAAAAGGGCGAAGACGATGTGTCGCTTGCAAGCTCAAATTTGCCAGGAACTGGCAAGGGAGAAGCTTCTGAGAATGGTTCTCAAGTTACTGAAGTTGGCGAGTCGACAACAAAACGTGCCACAGTAGACGCGCGTGCGTCTCCTGGCGATACGGCATCACTTTCTCCGCATACTCCAATAGCTCGGTTTGTGTTGTAGTCGCATTTCTACCCTGGCTTGATGACTGACTCGCTCCCTAGTGATCTGTCCCCCCCTCTAGCCCAAGCTGAGGTCTTGCTCGATACATATTTCGCCAGGTTTCATGGAAAACCATACTATATCGTCGATGAATCCTCTATCCGACAAAGACTTCAACTCAACCAGCTACCTCGGTTCCTCTCCTTTGCCATTTCAGCCGTAGCAGCGAGGTTTGTTCCCCCTCAATAGCACAGACCCCTATGCTGACCGTATTCAGACACACCACCGACCCTAGTGGGTATCAAGCGGCTGCCAACCTTAGTGAAGACCTTGCAGCACGGGCTAGACGAGAGATCAACATCGACGAGCCATCCATAGATGGATTGCAGGCGCTTCTGTTATTGGTCAGTGCCTTCACTGCGACAGGAAAAGGAAAGAAGGCGTACATGCTTATGAGTAAGCAGCGGCATTGCCCCTGATGCCAGTCAATGGTGCTAACAAGATATAGCAAGTGCCACTGGCATGGCCATGGCGCTAGAGATCCATAAGGAAACTGACGGGCAGGCTCGAATGACTCCAGTTGAACGCGAGATGCGACGCCGACTCTTTTGGACTTGTTACTTGCTTGACCGTTTTCAAGCAACCGGTTCGAAGCGACCCAGCCTAATAAGCGACAACACCATTATGCTGCGGCTTCCTTCTTGGTCGCCTAACTCATCCTCGCTACCCGTCGAAGGCGAGTTCTTCCAAACAGGCTCGAACCTCCAGTACTTCCAGGGCAGCGACAAGAAACCCCAAGGAAGTATAGGTATGCTCATCGACATCACACGTGTTCTTGGAAACACAAATCGATATCTTGCCGCTGGCGGCGTCAAGGGCGACTCTCACTTTCCATGGCACACACTCTCCACAATATCCAAGATCCGTCAAGACCTAGATGTTTGGGCTTCTGGAACTGAAGACGTCTTTTCCAACCTTGGCACTCTTTTTGGACAGGCTGACTCGACTATCCTTCTGCTCAGCAAAGTTATCTACCACCTGATCCATTGTCTCATTTACCGACCGTTTCTCCCCATCGACCTTGCAGAACTTGCAGAGACAGGACAGCATCAATCCTGGCAGATTGAAGCCACTAATATGTGCTTCCTTCACGCTAACGCGATCATGGAGCTGATTCAACTTGGGAAGCAATCGGGAATTGTTGACTGGCCTGCATTCATTGGATATTGCGTCTGCACAGCAGGAACAGTTCACGTTCACGGAGCCCACTACAGTCAGCAAGGGAACCAGGGCGAGTTCAATGTCTTCAGCTCGGCAGCAGAGTTTCTGTCAAGAGAGATGCAATTCCTGAGTGAGCTGCGTTATGCCTGGGCTACAGTACAACACCAACGCGAGACACTTCAAGACATTAGCCACGCACATGGTGAGTTGGTGAAGGCTCTATCTCGCAGCTCAATGCGCTATACACCTGGATTCCACAGCGAGGATTTCTTCGATCGGTACTCCAACATTGGAGGACCGGGTGGCCCTTCTTTCAGTTTCGATGCAGCCAATCTTCGCCTTGCAGATGTTGTCGTTGACATGGGTGCTGGACCAGCTGCTGAAGACACCCTCCGAAACAACGATGGATTACAGCGACCGAGTCTCAAGCGCAAGAATACGGCTCCACCAGGACCTATCAACCGGAGACGACCTGACGTGAAGGTTATTTCGAGCCTTGCGCCCTCTGCATCGGGACTACCTACTCCAGGCACTGCTCGACGATCATTCTCGTATACGTCGGGAGGGATGCCGCATTCATCGCCTGGCCTCCTTGCAACACCAACCTCAATCCCGGCCCATCACGAAAACCAGGAGATGTACACTATGCATGACCACATGGGTGGTGATGCATCCGCAAACAATGCTGCAGTTGCGGCGGCAGCGGCAGCAGGTTTCACCATGTCACCCACGTCGCATGCCGTTTCATCTCATAACATGCACCCAATGGGTGGCGCACCTTTCAGCCCACCTTACAGCTATGGCTCAGGGTCAAGCATTACGAATGCTGGACCAGGAATGATCAATGAAGCGAACGGAGGCTATGATGCTATGTTCGGAACAGTGCCCACCAACGCCTTTGGCAGCCCAGCGGCATGGCACGGCGATGACAGCCATACCAAGATGCACCTCAATCAGATTCGCCCGACAGCGACAAGCCCTGGAGCGCGAAGCAACAATGGCAGTACCGGAACAGGCCCGGGAGAGGAGAAGGACCCATTCTTGGCTCTTCTCGAGCAACTGGCCGAGAATGAAAATCGATCGCAGAACGGGCATGGAGGCGATCTTGACTTCTTCCTCGGTAACTCAACCGTCAACCCTTGAGAGCGACTGAGATAGGGCCATATTTACATTTTTCCCCTTGTATTTCTTCTTTTTGTTACGATTATTATTATTCATGTACATAGATAGGAGGAATCAGTCGCTGGGCGATGCGCGAAGGACGCATGGCTCAGGAAGCTCAACGCGGCAATCGGAAATGGAATTTTGGGCGCAATGGACAAACTTGCAGCATTTACAGGCGAACGGGATGGTTGAGTCAATGGATGTTTTATGAGGGCGGGATCCTCGACAGACGAACTGGTATGAAATACTTGAAGAAAAGCATTAGCCACTGTATATTAGAATAGCTTGGAAGCATTGAACACGAATAGAGCAAAACGAGATATAAAAAAAAAAATAGTAAACTACCAAGTGAATCTGGGGTCTATTAATTGTTGGGTGATTATTTCCACCATGAGTCAGTGCAAGCAGCGAACTAACAGTGTAACGAGTTAGAGGCTCATGGTTGTCATTGAAGATTCGGTAGAATAAGCTGGCCCTGTAAACTCTGAGGAAACCTTTCAGGGTTGGGATTGGAGCGCGTGGTTATTTTGAGTGATCATCAGCCCAATGGTACGTACCTTGATATGTGAGAAAGACCGGGATGGAAGAAAGACGTGACAATTGTAACCTAGGTTGGTACCTATCTTGAGGTTAGTAAGGTGGTAGTGCTAGCATCTCATGTAGGTGGTAACAGAGATGGCTACGTAGGTACCTTAGATCGGGTTGCTCTGACAAGTGTGAACTCTGAAAGAAGCTTCCTCACTAGTGCCGACGGGCAAGATCTCTCTAACGGTGTTGCATTGCCAGGATCTGGGATCAAACTGATTGACGTCCAATGGAAGTGGAGCTGGAACTTGAGACGATTTGATGTCTATGTAGGGGGAGCTTGGGATGTGTGAATGCTTCATGTGGCGGGTGGATGCGATTAAGCTTAGCGATTGGCTCGACCAACGGGTACCGGCCCGTAGAGCCACAAACCATGGGTTCGTCCCAAACGGGACCTGATAGCGAGATTAAGCAGGGGTCTAGCATGCAGGACAGTGCACTAAAGGTATGGACGGGTGCAGAGCATAGCATAAGGTACCTATGGAGTAGTGTCGGCCAACTAAATCATGTTATGCAAACTCCTTATGCACCACTAAATATCGTACGGTGACAGACAGTTCGCATAATATCTATGGAGATTGCGGGATGTGCCGTCCCGGAGAGAGAGTTTTTCCTTTTAAATTTCTCACTAGTTATAGGTAGTTTGCATAGGACTTACTATATGCATAGACCAAGCATAAAAGTACAATGCCCACTCGTGAAACTCCCATGTTTGATCCCTCATGATAACTGACTAACATACGCACGGTGGTGATCGTCACCACAAGAAGTTGTAGCTCTGGCACTGGGCTGTTTTACTAGCTCGAGTCACCGTTTCCCTACTGCAAAGATACTTTGTTGGCCAATGCCAAACTATAAACAATGTTTTGGAACACACTGTCAGTTGAACCTGTAACATGTAGGTAGAGTTTATACGTGTGCTTTCTATAAACAAACGCCTTGTCTGTCATGGCGTCATGAACTGACCTACGTAACGTACTATATCCGTAAAACCTCTCGAAACATCCCCCAAAGTATCCAGAAATACTTCAAACTCTATCTTGATAGTTCAACACCTTCGCCTTGACCTTCGCCTCACGCTTCACCGGCACCTTCGTTCTCAGCTACAACAGTCCTTGATGCTTCTTCATCTGGCTGCTCATCTTCCCGCTTATCGTCAGGCGCTTTCTTTCCTGTCAGAGCTTGAAACAAAACGACCACGCCACCCAGCGTGGCCATGGCCTGCCAGACGCCTCTCGTAGCGCTAGCATAGCCTTCTGTCGCAATGTTCTGCTCTGCCGGACTCAAGTCACCGCCGTGCACCAACCCTGGCGTGTTAACCAAGCTAGATACCAGTCTCTGTCGAGCATGACTCAGATGCTCACCACCGTCCAGCCGGAGAAATCCTGATACAAGATTTCCTCTGAGTAAGCGGTAGAAGATACCGCCGGCCACCGCAGTGCCGAAACTTGAACCCGAGCCTCGGAACGTACCCAGCAGACTGGTGGCGATGTATCGGGTATCATCATGGCTGAGGTGCAGAATATGCGCAAGGGTGTAGTTGACTCCTCCACCAGTCGCAAGGCCGTTGATCAGCACGACTACGATGAAGAGAGCAAGAGGAAGACTCGTGGTGCTAATGAGTGAGAGGACATAGGTGCTCACAGTGAAGATGGCAAGGGCTGAAATTGACGGGAGCCAAAAAGCGCCGTCTCGGCGCACATGAAGCCAGCCGACGAGGATGCCACCCAAACCAAATCCTATGTTTGTAGGAATGAGGATGGAACCTGCAGCTGCCGGAGAAGAGCCTCGAACCGCAAGCATGAATATAGGCGCGTAGAACAAGACGCTCCAACGGGCTATCATGAGACCCAGCTGTGCGAAACATGAGAATAAGATACCCCACGAAGAGAGAACCTTGACGGGTATGATGGGATCCGCTACCAGGTAGTTCTCAACTGCGAGGAAGAGCAGAAGGATGACGGGTGCGATACACAGGGGTACTGTTTGGATTTCATCTGCGATTGCGTAGAGAAACAGCACAATAGACGTGGTCTTGAAGTGTGAGCTAGCGACGATTCTGTGAGAGAAAAGCATGCGAAGCTTACCAAAAGACCAGCCCCAAGATAGTCGATTCGCGCGAGCTTCTGTTTCGTAGAAGTCTTGGTATCATGTGCCTCTGCTGCAGCGGGTATACTGATAAATACTCCTAAACCTGTGGCGAAAGCGAAAGGGATTTGTCCCCAAAACAGTGGCCTCTATGGCCGGTCAGTCACTGCACCGAAAGTTCCCAGTCCAAACGAGTTCAACATACCCATCCTACAACTGGCATCAGACCCCCGAATACGATAGCACCAAAGGAAACACCAGCAGTAAAGCCCGCGTTAATCAAGCCTAGCACAAGACCTCTCGACTTCTCGCTGGTCAACTCCAGCCCAATGATAATGGCGAGTGACAAAACCCCAGCACCACCTGTGCCTGCAATGACCCGGCCAGCAAGAAACATACCAAACGAAGTCGAGAGGGCGCAAATCAGTCCACCGGTGGCTATGAGAGCGGCAATGGGGAGAATAAGAGTCCTGGGTGGGAAGATGGTTGCCAGGCGCCCTGCTACAGGAGCGAGAGAAGACATGGGAATGAGGTAGGCACTGGTGAACCACATGGCAGACGACCCGTGGGAACCAAGTTGAGATGCAATGGCGCCCTGAATCAGAGTCATACCAGACATATTGCATGCTACAGATGAGTTAGTATATGGCGAAATTTACATTAGAAAAGTTGCGGGTGATGAATAGATCTCTTACCTGTCAAGAAGATGAGGAGCCACAAGCTCACTCCTATTGCAATTCCTCTTGCAAGCGGGATGTGGACTTTGGATTGAGTCTCAACATGACGAGAATTGCTATCTTTCTGCGTACTCAACCTTACTGCGGAGCTTGATCTCGAGCTTGAGCTTGACCCAGCAAGCAAGGGCGTCTCCTCTGAAGTGAAAGGCGTGTCATCGCGAGGGTTAGAGGACGGACCGGAGGCGGCGCTGCCGGAGCCGGAAGTCTGCGCCGGAGAATTCATGACAATCGGGGTTAACGAGTGTGACAGAATCGCTAGAAAGTCAATACTGTTACATGATCTAAGGACATCAAGGAGTGCGTTGCTGTCGTCTGAACGGGTTAGGGGAATGACGTGTGTTACGCCATTGTTGTCGCCATGACCGGTGATGACGTTAGTGACGGGTTAGGAGATAACGGCGGGCGGGGATCGGAGACCGGAGATCCGGGGGTTCAACGCCGACAACGGATGCCGACTTAAATCGGAGGGGCATTAGGTTCCGGGTCCGGGAGGAAAGGCTGCAGTCACATAGATTTAAGGAGGAAGAATCCATGCAACGGCGTGATGAAATCTCAATTTTTATAATATGACTTTGTTCGGAACGCGCACTGGTAAGTAGCTTCGTACAGTATAGGTAGTTATCTTGGATTGGATGAGATGAGCTTTCCGCGATGCTCAGAGTGAATAGTTTGGTTTCATCAAACAATTCAACTCCTTTCGCCTCCAAGTTCTCTCCTCTAGCAATCACCTCAAATTCTGAACTAAAAAGGCACCAATGCTGTACAGTTTTCCCAACTCCAGTCCATATTGAGACAGGCAGTCCAAAATACGGTGGAAAGACCCTGCATCTGCATCGGTTACAGACGCTTTGTGCGACTGCAAGAATGGGGAGCTCGATTAACACGACAAAATGAGCAGAGATTTGATCAACGTGACAGCTGAATTGGCCCAATGGCATAAATCGCTTGAATGGGGGCTCCTCAGTGGATATGAAAGTGATGATCTGGTGTCACTCACTCACTAATAAGCACCGCCATTTTAGTCCAAGGGAGCGCCAAAATGAGCTACACGAGGGACAGTCAAGACCATAGACCAGTCGAGGCCATGCCATGCGGGCATTATGAGTTAGGCTCGTGATCAAGGTGCGTCTTGGCTGCAGATGTTGATATTTGGTTGAGTATTCTTGTTGCGGTGAGAAGCGGAAACCAAAAACTGAAATCTGAGAATCAGCTGAAGTGATGAAGTGACGGTCAATCAGTCTTGATGATGCACCCACCCACAGACCGTTTGTCTAATGGCGATGGCGGGCCGACGATCAAGGCTTGGTGAAAGCTTGTCGACTTGTCTTGTCATGCTATGCCATCCTTGTCAAGAGACATGACGTATGATCTTCAGCTTTGAGTGAATGAGGATAAAACAAGAGAGAAAGAGGAGCGACGGCACGACGGCGCGGGCGCAGTATGTACATAGTCTACTGTGTGAACAGACTGCTACCTAACTTATCACTATCTATTCATCACAGGGAGAATAAGTATAAAGTGGCTTGAGAACTGGAGAGCATTGAGCAACCATTGTCAGTGGAGCGATGCTCAAAAGTCGGACAACAGCGGAGCCGCGGCAATCAATATGGGGAAATAAAGTAGGCACCAAGATTCTTTTCCAGCCCTGGTGGTGTTGTCATTCTCGCATTAGGAAACGGTCTTTTGTGCATTGTATTGTGTTATGTTGGATGCAGACTCTTAAACGTGGGGGATGTAAAGGCCCGACCGAAACAAAACTCATTAATCAGAAATCATCCAATTGAGGATGAGAACCCATGCTACAGTCGCAAATAGCGGCTGTCTTTGGGAGACAATGATGATGATGACGATGACGATCCAATTGTGTATCAATTCCCCCAATGGAAACCACTACGTAGCGCAACTTGTCGCTCAACCATTCATCACACGCCAATGTCATCTTCCCCTCAATGTCGTGCGCGGCATTTTTTAGAGGATGCTACCGTCAAGCATCATTCGCCTAATCAAGCGACCGAACTGAAAGGTAAAGACTAAAGTTGACTTTAGCTTAGCTGAGCAGCCAAGATTCAACCAAGACAGACCCAAGAGACCCTGCCGAGACACAGACAAAGAATTGGATCTGCTCTGAAGAGATTTTTCTTGCATGATTTTTGTCTTCTGCAGGTCTCGATGCAGCAGACAGCGGACCGCGCCAACAGCTACCTAATAATCAATTAACCAATGGCTAAAAGAATAACAGCCTTAATTCAATGGCAATTGGATCTGTTAGACATGTCCCTAGCAAAGCTTAGACCAATAGACCAACAGAAAAGCCATCAACCCCAGAATTACCCAACGACTCGAGACACCTGACAATCGAGTACCAGTACCCGATTAGTCGGTAAATTATCCATTGACTCGTACGCAGTGCGACCTAAAGGGACTTGACTTTCATAACTCAGTCAATTGAGTTGAACTACCATCTCCCAATTCTTCAAGACTTCGTACTCATCCTATTCAAGAGTAGCCTGAACTCTACCAGACTCTTGTTCCCTCTCAACCTCCAGCCTTAGATTCACCGTTTGAATCGAACTGCCCCTATGGAATGCCGTTGTAAAAGTATCATACGGTATCCACATCGTTGGGGTGTCGACTCTTATTTAGCCTCATGGTCCAGCGCTCCCAGCTCCACGGTCTCCCGACTGCCGGCGGGGCACTTCATGTATCCATTGGCTGGTTCCCGTCACTTTCATCCACTGTTTGGTGGCTGAGATACCCGCTAAAGCCGCTAAAAAAAAAAATCACCCCGGTTTTTTCTCTCCGGCGGGTTTTGGGGGGGACTTGGACCTTGGACACAACCACTTTTGACGATTGACCTGTCCTGGCTTTTCTTGCTTGTTCCTTCGACAATCAAGAACTACTACCTAGGACAAGCATATACTTGACAGGACGGAAGAGACACATATTTCTTTGCTTCTTCTCGGTTATTAGCAAAATCTTCAACAGATCATCTTCTCTTTTTTTTTTTTTTTTTGGTGCTTGTTCGTCTTTTCCTAGCCCCCCCGGTAGGCACATCCCGACGGGAATACGCCGCCGCAAGACGCCGAAAACCAGACAATATCCGCCATCTGACAGCCCAGCACGGGCAGTCACGATCCCAAGGTTACGTTACCTGCCCTGGGCTTATTATTATTACCCTTCGGTAGCCTCTACCCGCCAAAACTCGACTTCCAACCGACTCTTTTGCCGATCCAATTTCATCCTCCTACTCTCCCAGTAATCTCCTGAATTCAGTCCCGATAATTATTCCAATATCGAACCTTGGAAGCCATGGCACGCTCATCAAGGTAGCAACGGCCCCAACTTGTCAAGCCACTCTCGATCTCAGCTTCACACCCAATTTCACGAGTGACGAGTCCATGTCTCTTCCAATTTCGTCCTCGATATGTCCGATTCGGCCTCCACCGACGATGGAGGCATTCCCGATCGTGGGCCGGTCGTCTTCGCCGTCACAACGGCCACTCTCGTCCTCGCTACAGTCTTCGTCGCAGCACGAATCGTCTCGCGGACCTTCATTGTTAGGAATGTCACCTGGGATGACCGCGTCATGATCCTCGCATGGCTCTTCGCCTTCTTCCTCTCCTTCACCATCTGTTTCGGCGTTCACAATGGCCTCGGACGACACGACGAAAATATCGACCCGAACCGCTTACCCGCCCTTCGCCGTTGCGAATATGTCTTTTCCATCCTGTACAATCCAGCGTTGATGGCCACCAAAACCTCCGTACTCATATTCTACCTCCGATTAGCCAAGCACACCCAAAGAGTACTTCGATTCGCCTCTTGGTTGACACTTGCGGTCGTCAATATTGCTGGTGTTATTCTCACTTTCATGAATGTTTTCCAATGCCGCCCGACCCAAGCCGCCTGGGATGTTAACTATGACGAACGCGCGAAATGTATACCACTACTTACCGAGTTTATATGTTCTTCACCCGTCAACATCGTCACGGACCTGGCTATTCTCGCGCTACCTATACCTGTCCTCACCGGCATGCGCCTCCCTTCTCGCCAGAAAACAATTCTGGTCCTCACCTTTACCGTTGGAATATTCGTTACAGTTGTCGATGTGGTCAGAATCTACTACCTTCAGCAAGCCATTACAGCACCAACCAGTACGACTGCCGATCCTCAGTCTCGATTTGGTGGGCAGACCGACTTTGCCTGGAACGCTTCGCGATCGCTTATGTGGAGTGCTGTCGAGGTTAACGTTGGTATGATGTGCGCCTGCGTCCCGACGTTGAAGCCTCTGGTCCTCAAGCTGCTCCCCTCCATGCTCTACGACCCCAATGGAACCCGCGCCAGTACACCCAAGGGGCCCAATGACTCAGATACGCCTTCAACAGGCCATCGCGCCAGTATTCAGCAGCCCCCTCCTGTCGCGCAAACCGGCGCACAGCCTCTCAACGCTAATGCTCCCATGAGCGCAATGGAATTTTTGACGACACCTTTCGACGAGCCAGGCCCAAATCGTCCTGCGCAACGTGGGTACCAGAGCAATGGGACCTTTCAAACATCGACAACTATGACGTCTTCAACAGGAACTGTCGAGGGTGTTTATTTTGGCTTCGTCAACATGACAAAACCTAAAAGTATGCTCAAATGCAACAAGAAGCAGTCATTCAAATACTGCACAATTGTGTCCATTTTATTTCTGTTATGGGGAATATCATACGGCCTACTCAATACTTTGAACAACGTCATTGCGAAAGTCGACAATATGACCACAGCTGAAACACTTGGCATGACGTCTGTATATTTCGGAGGCGGTTACTTCTTTGGACCCCTGCTAGTGGGCGAATGGATTCTTCGGCGCGACGAACACAACCGATCGAGGCGGCACAAGGCCAACGGCCACGACAGCGTTGGTGGCTTCAAAGTTACTTTTATCGTCGGGCTATGCTTTTATGGGATTGGAACTGTCATCTTCTGGCCCTCGGCTGTTACCCAATCATACGCCGGATTCATGCTCAGCAACTTCGTTGTTGGGTTTGGTCTATCAATTCTAGAGGTTGGCGCAAATGCATTCTTGATACTTTGCGGGCCCCCCGAATACGGCGAGACTCGCGTGCTCATGGCGCAAGGTATCCAAGGGACTGGCAGTGTTCTTAGCGGCCTGCTGGCCCAGAAGGTCTTCTTCAAGGGCATTGTGGAACAGAGCAACGCGACCAGCATGACTCTCATCAACGTGCAATGGACGTATCTAGGAATCACACTCCTGTGTGTTGCCCTCGGGCTCTTCTTCTACTACATGCCACTTCCCGAAGTGAGTGACCGTGAGCTTGAGCAATCCGCCAAGCATCTTCCTATGGATCCTCAGAAGAAAAGAGGCGGTCTACAGCTCCGCACATGGAGCCTTATCCTCGCCGTTGTTGCTCAATACACATACGTCGCTGCCCAGGAGTGTTTCAGCATCTACTTCCGCAGCCTCATGATATCCATACTTCCCAACACACCCAACACTGGCGAGCAAGCAACCGAAGGTGCAGGCGACATTCCCAACCCCGACAAACCACCTGGCATCGCACTCTCAATACCCGATTACCTCCTCATCGCGCATACCGCCTTTGCTGTGTCCCGCTTCATGGCAGCTGGCCTTGCATATCTCTCTGTATATCGTTCCCGCTTCCCACGACCCCGTACCATCCTCACCGCCTGCATCGCTGGCTGTTTCGTCTTTGCCCTTCTTCCTGTGGTTGTCCGTCCACCCAACCCTAACCTTCTTGTTATACCCATCGTTCTCTTTTACTTCTTCGAGGGCCCTATATACCCTCTTATTTTTGCCATTGGTCTTCGCGGTCAAGGTCGACGTACCAAGCGTGCTGCCGCCTTTATCACTATGGGTAGTTCCGGCCCCGGATTCTTCCCCTTCGTCATGTACGGCATAATTAAGCACGGAGGCACCGTTAGAACGGCTTTCATCGTCGTAATTGTCCTCCAGGCTGTTTGCATGTCCTACTCGGTCTTTCTCCAATTTATCGGCGACGCCAGGCAACTCGTCGATCCTTGCCCTGCGGTCCGTGATGCCCTCAGACAGCCGGATGAAGAGATGCCGTCGCCGATGGAGACAGCGATTGCTGGGAGGGCGCGCCGGCAAAGCACGATGAAGGAGAAGCCTCAGGGGTTCCTGGATAAGGTGTCACATGGAACTAAGGTTATCAGTGCCAAGTTTCTCAGTACTCGGCGCCGGTCTTCACAACCCTCGATCCACCAATGCGAAGACAGTCGCGATAATGCGGCGCCATAATTAATGCTGATGCCTCTTTTTCTCCCATCTTTATATATACTTTACGGTCGAATAGTTTCGGAACTTTTGGATTCATAAACAGCGAAAAAAAGGGAGGCGTCGGGTTGGGTCAATGACGGATGAATTGCTTTTTGGATGTTCTATACCCAACAAGTCCTTGTTCTGGATGGACATTGGTACATAACTTTTTTTAGTTATAGTTTCAAGGATATGTATATGTGTATATATGTATCATATGTTTGATACGATATGATAATCAATGCATTACCAAGAGCTCAAGAGCCAAAACGCCAGAAATTTGATGGATGCTGCTATTTCCTAGCGTTTTTAACTGATTGCGTTGCTCGTCAACCTCAATATCATTTCTCATATCGTTTGATTCCAGCTCAGATCTGCAATCATATGCAAAAAAATCAATCATGAACTTTTTTTTCACCACCCAAATTGCTCCAGATGCAACTCAACACCAGCTCTGTTTTCCACGATACAGTCTGCAGCCGCGTTCTGAACCGCCGACATGAGTGTCCGTGGTCCGCAGCCCATCACCAGCACTCGTTTGTCGGATGGCGTACTCTCTATCAGTTTTTTCAGAAGTGAGGCGACATCCGGTCTCCCAACGTGAAAGACATCACCTAGAGAAGCATTTATCACGGGTGGGAGAACTTCGTTCTTCTCAATGTCAAGTGATAATCGGGTAGTATCGACGTGGGAAAGACCGTCTTTTTCTGGGTCGGACTCGACAAAAGTGCTACTTGAAGAAGCGTGCGATCCGGAGGAAAGCTGTCTCCTGGGGATAATCTCGGTTTCTGAAGCTCGTGTTACATAGATCTTGGTCGAGACACGATGGTCTCGACGTAGAGTCTCGATATGTTCGGCGAACCAGGTGAAATATGCTGCAAGATTGGTTAGAATTGCGACATCAGGGTTTTTAACGTGGACTTACTTGGTTTCCTGATCATCCATACGAATTCGACGTCGATCTCAGCATCTATGTCCAGGCTTTTGAGCATATCTAGAGCCGCGCCAACCGTGAAGCTTGCGCCGCTACCCCCTGCTATAAGCATGACCTTGTCATACCCCTTGACATCAGGTTGATTACCGTAAGGACCCTCGGCTGACCCTTTCAATGTGATTCCCGGGTACTCGAGGGCACACTTGTGCAAAACCCGAGTGAATCCGTCATGAGCTGCCACAACAAACTCGAGGGGATCCGTAGCAACCATGGTGAAAGGGTGGGTTTCAATGGCGCGTACTCCGGGGATCCAAAGGAAGCCGTGTTTGCCAGATGAAGATCCATATGGTGCCTTGGCAAGTGTGACACGAGTACCGCCATTAGGGAGTGGCGTGAGAGTGACGGTGTTATTGGTGCTGTTAACGATGATACGTGCGAGGCGGATGACTCGCTCGAGGACCCAAATTCCGGCTGAAGCAAAAATGACGTACAGAACCTTCTTGCCAGGCTCCGGCTGATGGAGACCGGCCATGATGACAGAAAGGATCCAGAAAACCACATGAAGGTAGTAAAATAGTTCGTACCACCACGTCCGGAGGACAGCACCGGCAAAGCCAAGGACTAGGAATGAGCCCATAGCGACCATGCCAAAGATTTCTTCTCTCGCAAGCAAACGCTGGAGAAAGTTTTGGGCACCGAACACGGCAGCGTAACTGCAAGAGTGCACTATGGCGAAGATGAGAGTAGTGTAACCGGTTATGCGATGGAGAATGTTGAGGCGCTCATAAGAGGTCATGAATATGACAGTGGGAGTATTCTTGAGGGAGAGAAGGACGACGATGAGGAGATTTGCAATAGCCATCCTGTATATATTACGTTATTAGAAGTTTTGTTAAGAAATTTGTTTAAATACTAACCATCCGGTTCGAGAGGCCATGTTGGAAAGAAGTGGCATATTGTCATTGTCCAGGTAAGTAAGAGTGACGATGGTGTTGATAACTATATATCCGAATACAGCAAGGGTATATCCTCCCGATGGCAGCCTCGCGATATTTACAAGAGCACTCGCTCTCAGGCGCCTGTGATACAGTTAAACCAATGTCCCGTTCCAGGTGAGGACAGATCATTACCGGAAGATCGCTGTAGCGGTATTTAGTTTGCGCGAGGCACCTAGATCAACGCAAAGCCTTCTGAGAAGAATGGCTATACAAATGGTGAAGTAGAAAGCAGTCATAGCTGCAGCAAAGACAACCATGGCATTGTAGTTCAGTTGTTGACGCCGGGCCAGTTTGGCGGCGAAGACTGGATCCGGATGTGTCGAACCGCCTGGCATTGTTAGATCGAAGTGCGGGTGAAGTTTGAGAGTCGGACTGGCAAAGAGTTTCAGATATGAAGAAGAGGAAGAGGTTGTGTTGACAGCAGAGAGGGGAGAGAAAGAAGTAGGCGTTGCCGTCGACTTGATGACCCTTACTTAAGTAGGACAAGACACAATGATCGTGAAGAACTAAGTCAGGCAAGGTATCAGTGTGTCAGAGGATCAATCTCCGAAGTCACACGGCGACGACTGAACGAGTTGTAGTCAATGTTCGGAACTTATGGGCGTTGCCTCTCTTTCATATCTTTTGTTGGCTGACATGATCAGAGGCTTTGGTCTTACAACTTGAAACTTTCGCGTTTTATCGCAAATATTGCAAAATATTCGCATAGGGGCTATTGGTGATCGACATGTGGGATCCATCGGGACGTTCGAAACAGCTCCGGAGAGAACTCAAGAGCAGCTCATTGCATTAGCAGAGACGTACTTGTAGCTTTGACTTATTGACAGATACTTTACCGTCAAAAGATATGCAGGTACTCTGGGCAGCGTGTGACTGATGCTAAAAGTTGATCTGTGAGTGGTTGTGAGTCAAAGATCGCGGGAACTGGCATGAATCATCATGAAGGATGCAGCTCGAAACCGGGTCAACACGCCTAACCAAAGGTACAACGCATTTAATCTCTGTGCCAATTTTGCGTCTTGGTTTCAAAGCCACAACAATCTCTGTCCGTCATCTAACGTCAAGGTACGGGTTCTTTGCCAACATGCAGAGCTGCTTCGGCCACCTCTGGCGCTTCTTGAGGCTGAAACTGTGCTTCAACTTCTGCGTGACCACTTGCATTGATCCGGCACATACGGCTCAAGAGAGTATGAGTATAAAAAGAAAGCTTTTGTACAGTATCCCAGCCACAAGTCGAGGCTGTGGGCTTCCTCATCACGAGTCTTCCGGATGTCTTTCAGAAAAAACAACAGTTAAATACAAAACGCCCAGATAAATGTGACAACTTCGCCGCAGACTATAGTTCATGAGAGGGGCAACTTTCATTAAACTTTATCCTCAGTTTGTGGCAACCCTTTGCACATGGCTTGGTCACTTCTAATTGCTTGACCTGTTGCAAACAAGTAAAGTAGTCTGCAGGGATAACCAACCTTCCGTCCCTGAGTATACGCACACACAACCTGTATGTGTGTTGTATGACTTGAGTTGTTTCAGACTTGCTTATATCTTATTCTTTTTCATGACTCTGAGGAATCGTTTTGTGTGGGGGCGAAATAAGATGAAACTTTTGAAGTACTTCCTGAAGTTCGCAAGCTGACATCGCAGGATAGAGTCAGCATCCTGTCCGAGTTTTCTCAACAAATGAAGTGAAAGGAAGCCTCAGACCGTGACAGGCTTGTCATCTGGAACCTCAAAAGGAGGCGTAAGGATCGGACGAAGCGTCGAGCGGAGGGCCGTTTCCAATGATATTATCAAGATGAAGTGAAATTCTCTTTAGATGTGCCCGAATCTTCTTGTTCCACTGGCAGGAACCTCTTTTGTGACTTGTTCGGTCGCTTGAATGTCCCCGGCCAGCACTCAACAAGACGTATACCTCGATCTCAAAGCAATCCCTGTGTATCGTCGGCTTCTACCCCAGATGCGACGGCATCGTGTGATACAGGCATGCTTTGTCAAGCTGACAGATATGTCGAATCTGTTAAACGTTGTCGCACAACAATGGGTGTGAAACCGACATGCTTGATGTCGCTACATGAGGTTGCCAACAATATCGAGGCGGCTCTTTGCAAAGTACTCGGCATCATTTATGGTGTAGATGGTTGCACACAGCTATGACAGGGCTTTCACCCCCTTTTACGAAGCACCATCGTTTCATTCCTGCCAGAAGCGGTCGGACCTCCAAAATATATCTGTATTGCTTAGCACGAGTGGCTGAGTAGTTGGCCGTACCCCCGGACGCCAACAGCATAGCAGCGATTATGCTTGTAGTACCGCAGTCGCAGTTATGTCCCTGGGCAAGCATAAGGCGACAAGCTATGAAGGCAGTCATATGCAAGGGGTAGTTTTCTGATACAAATTCTTCATTGTCACTTCGACATGAGCGACATGCGTCTACCACATGAAAAGACGGAAATCGATGATCGACTGTATACCTGGTCATTTTCCACCCGACCAGCGGTTGTTCTGAAACCGGCTGAACTTGCCTTGTGAAAGTTCGTGCTATAATTTGCTAGTATGAGCAATCACAATAGCTAGATACCCGGGTTGCTCTTTGGTGATGAAGCGGGAACCCGCTCGGATGTGACAACCTCGAAGTTCTGGATCGGTCCGTTCATCTATGTCTTTGCTGGCGTGTGACGAAAGTCGGCGGGAAAACTTCTAAGCGATTGACATTTTCATGCCTCCGTTCGCGCAAATTACACTTCCTGTTGTCCACCCACTCTCTTCTGAACAGAGCATATCAATTGTACCGGCGATTTCGGTCGTAAACCCGGGCCTTCGATTACCCATGTTCTCACGTACAGTTCGATCAAAGTGTTCAGCATCAGTCCCAGCCATAGCCAAAACCTCCGGTTCACCGTTGTACTGCGCCAATGGGGCTGCGTCAACATAAGGCTGGTTAATGTTCCAGAAAGTCTGTCCAGCGGCTGCGTACATATCTCCCCAAGCAGGCCCGGGATTGACAGCATTGACTGTAGCACGAGTAGCCAGCTCACGACTCCAGGTCCGTGTCATTGCTTCCAAGGCCGCTTTACTCCCGGCGTAAACAGATTGGCCCTGATACCCGATAGACGAAGATACACTGGAAACATTGACAATGCGGCCCGCGCGGTTTGTGGGAAGATGCGGGGCGACAGCCTGGGTCAGCAGGAGAGGGGCCAAGACATTGACATTATAGACGCGGTGAAACTCGACTTCTTGGATTTTTCCATGCCTTTCATCATTCATATGCTGGTTAGACGAGACACCGGCATTGTTGATTAGTATATCGATTTGGAAAGGCTTGTTCGGGTTATATGAATCATGAAGGCGACGTGCAGCCTCAATGATTTTGGGAGAAGCTTCAGACGGCTCGCCCAAATCGGCCTGTACTGCAAGGCATTGAGTGCTGTGTAGAGTTGACAGCTCGTCGCAAATATTTCTAGCTATTTCTGTAGACGAGTTGGAGGTGTAAACAAGGAGAAGATTGCATCCTTTAGCAGCGAGTCTCGCAGCAACGGCTGCACCAATGCCTTGACCGAGTCAGCGACCTTGCAAACTGGAAGTGGTTGGTGAGAGATCAACCTCGAGAGCCACCTGTGACTATTCCAAGTTTTGAGTCATAGGGACGATGAGACCTAGGGGAAGCTGCTGTGTTCGTCATGATGTATGAAAGGGCGGGTAGCTTGTATATATCAATTGTTTGAGGAACAGCTCACTGAGGACGCAGTCAATGAGAGTTTACATAAGCCAGTATGTGCTTTGACGAAAAATCGAATTCGAAAAGTAAATGCTCAAAATTTTGATTTATTATGGCGATGGATTTTGGAGGGGAGGTTGAGAACCCCACGAAGGTTCCTTTGAGTCTGCATCATGATGGTGGGGGCATGTGACGTAGACAACCTATCCCGCTAAACATAGAGACAAGTGCGACACTGTCTCGTCCTCAATCGATGCTACAAGAATGCATGGGAAAGCTCTCTCCACGGATACAAGATCTGGATCTATTTTGACTCGTAATGGCCATAGGTAGCTTCAACCACACCTTCCATTTAGAAGCCAGTTCCCTTCACATTTGAAGAATTTAAAAACAGGAGTCGACAAGAGCCGAGAGTCTACCTACCTTACGGGTAAGTTGGCTAAGGTGAGTGTGCGGGGACCTATGAGGGTAACAACTGAGGGGTGCTTCAGGTCCATAGATCATGAAGCTCCTCCACTACTTTACAGTGGAGGATGCTGCTGATGGTGAACCTTATGCAGTGGCCCTAGGGATTTCTTCCCACAAATCCCCAAAGCAAGGATCCTAGCCAGTCAGAGACTCAATATCATGGAATCAACGGTCTCATTGACGGACAGCCGAGAATGTCTCCATCGAGCCTTTCTTCTTTTATACAACTAACGGCTTTAGTCGTCAAATGCTCCTTCGACCGCTAGTTTGTTGTGCTCTCACTCGTCTTGTTTGGGTAACTCCGAATACTTCAGGATGGAGACGGAACAACGGTGGTAACAAGGAATTGTCCTGTCAAAGACTTCGGAATGTCCCAACTAGGGAGAGCCTCTTGGTATCGGAGGGCCGTGAGTCGCCGATGCCATTGATTGTTCATAATAAACAGAGGGTCTTCAAAGAAGGAAGGGCTCCGGGGCGCGGAACAAGGTGAGGGGATTGGGCCAACAATTGCTATCCTTGAATTGTATAAAGGCTGATGTGTTACAATCTTCACTATCATATCTTTTGAGACACGGTCTCTCTTCTGTCTTCCCCCATCACTTTGTATATATTATTTGTTGGAGAAGCAGCACTCAACATGTCTGATCTTAACCCCCTCAATGGAGGCAACTTCGTCCATGATAACCGTCGCGTGGTTGATGGAGGCTCCATTCTGAAGCGTTTCTCTCTTCAGGGCAAGACTGCCATCATTACCGGAGCCGCCGCTGGCATCGGTGTTTCTGTCGCCGAGGCCTACGCTGAAGTCGGTGCTAACATTGCAATCTGGTACCGTACCAGCAGCAAAGCTGAAGAGCGTGCTGAAGAAATCTCCAAGAAATACAACGTCTCAGGTAGAGCATTTGCAACTTCCACCCAAAAATCTACTTTTTAACGAAACTTCTCCAGTCAAGGCCTATCAGGTTGATATGAGAGATGCCGAAGCTGTTGAGAAGGCTGTCGACCAGTCAGTCAAGGACCTTAACGGTCGGTTGGATATCTTCGTGGCCAATGCTGGTATTCCTTGGACGAAAGGTCCCATGGTCGATGGCCCTCTTGATCACTACCGTGACGTTGTCCAGACCAACCTGGACGGCACTTACTTCTGTGCCAAAGCTGCAGCCAAACACTGGCGTCGCCAGAAGGTCGAGGGGACTGATATTAACGGCCAACCTTTGACAAACTACACCTCCGGTAGTTTCATTGCCACGGCGTCCATGAGTGGAAGCATCGTAAACATTCCTCAACTCCAGGCTGCTTATAATGCCGCCAAGGCTGGTGTCATTCACCTCATCAAGAGTCTGGCTGTTGAGTGGGCTCGATATGCTCGTGCCAACGCCATCTCCCCCGGTTACATCATCACTGAGATCTCCAACTTTGTGCCACAAGAGACCAAGGACATTTGGAAAGACAAGATTCCTCTCGGGTATGGTTTCTCTATCAGTATACAGTCGATTTGCTGACAAGGACACAGCCGTGAGGGCGAGCCTCATGAGCTGCAAGGTGCTTATCTATTCCTAGCATCAGACGCTTCCACATACGCCACTGGTGCCAACTTTGTTATCGATGGGGGCTACAGTGCTCCATAGTTCTTATATTTGAGAAATAGAGATATATCATTTATATACAAAGGACGACGAGTCACTCAGGCAGTATACAGATCTCAGCTTCAGCATTGTTTTCGAAGAATAGACTGTGCCAAGTTATAAGAGCCTACAGAGAATAAGAATAATAGGTAAAAGAATGGGGGATGAACTATTGAAACACATACGACAAGCCTAACATTCTGCCAATACTCTATAGACGACTCTATTAACAAAAATCACGATGCTCAAACTGAAAATGTCCCCCCTCAGTCGATGTACTCGCCCGGCTCAAAGCCTTCAACTCAGTTGTCCTTTCTCCATTTCTGGGAAGATAAAGGAGAATGGACGCCCATAAGACGTAACGCCTCTGCCTTCATGGCCGAGTCGTCCTTGATAGTCCCCCGAATTTTGGTGTATTGACTCTTGTTCTTCCTTCCAAAGGGATTGAACGGAAGTCCTTTGATACCCTGACTATTCTGTTTCTCATCGTACTTGGTCGCATTGAGGATAGAATCTGCAAGTTGGATAAGCTGCGCAAAAGAGTCACTCTTTGGGAGCTTACTGAGTTCAATACGTCCATGCTTGACGTATTTGACCCCTTCGATCAGCACACCATCGTCTTTGGTTGTTAAGACTTGACACATACCATGTAGGATTAACATGGAGCCTTAAACTTGCAGATTGACCTCTGGATCCATCGTTTCGAGATACTCTTTGCATGACTTGACCCATTTGTCGGCGTCATTCAGAAGAACTTTTGCCAATGTATGATCGCCCTCTCGTACAGCAAGTTGAAGATAGTTGCGAGTTCGGAAGAAGCAGACCAAATTCAGATAGTTGATTCGGTCCACGAGGTTCGGTGCTTCTTCTTCGTCATCGATTCCTTGATTCTCCTTCCGAATTGCATTGATCAGACTGTCAACCGTGGTGTAGTTGGGTTTCCCCTGAACTCCTATGCCGCCGTTGCTGGCCCGAAGCCCCTCTTTGAGGTTTTGAAATTGTAACTCCAATTCCTTGACCCTGTTTCTGCAGGCATCGTCCTGAGTGGTATTGGACTTTTGGGCTTTTACTGACCAGGGCTTCTTCTTCAAGCTTTCCTTGGTTACAGGTGATAATGGAGAGCTCTGGCTAGACTCGGCGACTTCTCTGACGGAAGTCAACGGGGTCCCAGATAGCTGTACGGTAGCTGGAGGCGGGATAGAATGTTTGTTGTATTGCATTGAGGAATCCTCAAGGTGCGTCTTTTCCTTTTCTTTCTCCGCCATGCCCACTGCTGTCATGTCAGAATACAAAGCCAGTTGACGAACATCTTGTGTAGTTACTAGAGGGCTCGCTTGTATATCCGTCTTCTCTTTTTCCTCTTTGAGCCTTTGTATCTCCATGTTCAGCTTGCTGTTTTCAGCTTGCAGCTTCTGACAGCGAGACTCCTTTTCTTCACACTCTTTGATGGCTTGGCCTAGCTTCTCAGTTACGTCACGCTGCTGTGTGGCCATTTCAAGCTTCAGTCGAGACATGCTCTTGATGTACTCGTTAACATACTGGACAGGGACATCCTTCTTGTTCCTGCACCAGATTAAGAAAGCAGCATGGAGCCCATTGTTGGAGATAAAATGATGAGTCACTTCCTCTCTCAGTCCAGGAGTTACAGTAACCCCTTGGTCCTCCAGGCCTTTGATCTGCTTCTCGGCTTTCTCCATTGGAGGAGTTGTAGGTCGCAAGTGAGGGCCCAGCGGGTCGGGTTTACCTGTAAAAGGGTCAGTTTTTCTAGCATTATACGCTTGTTGCGCACTCTTGATATCGTGGTTTGATACTGGCATATTCCGTGCGAACTGAAATTCACGATCCGGATCGCCTCTTTCGGCTTCATGGTGCTTGCTTCGCTACCAATTGAGATCCTTTGTCTTTCGCTTATCTCTGTAATTGTTGTATGTTTCTATAGTCTCTCGAGCCACTTGGGTCCTGGTTGATTTAGTTGACGTGAGGGAATCATCGACGTAAGCCTCGTTTTGGCTACGAGGAGATCCGGAGCCAGTGTCTTTGAGGGATGGTTGTTGTTGGTGGTGATGAACTGTTTGTCCTGTTTCATGGACCTCTTGTCCCGTCTCCAATTTGTTATCTTGCATCATTTTGACCCTTAAAATCTGGTTCCAGAAGTACTAGAAAATTGTTGTCTGAGAAGGAATCTCTGGTCGTGGCATGGGCAATTATGGAGGGTTTCAGAGGCTTTAATAATCCCTTGAAAAACGGTCCTTTGGAGCTGAACAAGCTTTGTCCGTCAATGGTGTCTGTGTAGTGACCCTGAGGATGAGTGTTCTCTTCGAACAGGGACTTAAAAGGATTGAATACAGGCAAGGCTGGTTAATTGCTGCATCGCATCCTTGAGAACGTCTTCTCTTGGTGATCATGCTCCCTTTTTTGGGGACACGGACAGACTCTTTACTGTAAAACAACTTCATAGAGAATTGATTCTGGCAAACATAATATTTAGTATCACGCTCATTTCTATTCTAAGTTGCCCTCTCAGTAGGCTAAGCAACTTGTCTTTTCTAAGGTACGCTTCGTTAATCATTTTTACGTCTTGTGTCCGTCCAAGGTTATCGACACGTTCTGTCTTAAACTAATGATCTTTGTTAAAATATAGAACCTTTTGAAATCTAATCGTCTACCCCCAGACTCTTGACGTTGCGATTCGGTGATGGTTTATAAACTTAGGCACTCCAGTCGAGTCCTTTGTTCATCGCTTATTAGAGCTGCCAATACTCGAAACAAAGGACCACGGCAAAGTCGTGCTCAATTTCTCGTACTTGTTCTGAATTGGCCGAAAGATTTAGTTTTCAAAAATAGAACTTTTCGTCAGTAAACCTCAATCATTTGTTGAACAATATATTATTTAACCACACATATGCATAAATCTCTTTGTCAATATCAATGAGGGTGCTGAGATCCATACAATGTCTCAATACTGCCTCAATGACCATTTCTCATTTTTTGACTCCAATATTACAAGATTGTTAAGGTATAGTAGTATAACTTGTACTATCAGTACCAGACAATTTCTCTCAGAATGCGTTCCACGCTGGTGTCCTCGATACTATGTCTTCTGACTCTTCTCCGGTATACACCCTGTCTTCCACATGCACCGAAAACTCAGTGGTCAACTTGATGCCTCTTTCATTCTCCAACATTGCGAATCCAGTGGCTGATTCAGCATCCGATGCCGTTCTCTTCCCTCTTAAATCTCTTGGCTGCCCGTGGATTGAAACATGAGGGTTTGCAGTCATGTAGTCTCTGTGCCAAGAATCATTCAGCGGCTCTTGGGCGCTGCTTCGAGATAATTTCCTCATGTTGTAATGATGATAGCAGTGGTTGTTGGTCCACTCGAAAAGGGGCTGGACAGCAGGGAGACAACTGCACCAGAGACCCGAGTTGATCTCTAGGGGAAAGAATGGTGCTACTCGAAGGCTGTTGTAAGTCCTATAGTATATGTCAGTTGTTATACTTAATACACCGCAGTGGTTGACTAACATGTCCACATTCATGTTGGTTGTAAGCAGGAGAATGAGCCTGGTGATTGTAGAAACAATAGCAAACAGTCCAAGCAGAAGCATCAACGTCATCTTGATGACTTGAACTCGTGTTTTGTTGGTTGACGCCGAAGCCCATATACAGAGGCTGAGTATCACGCTGTTAAGGATAGTTGACATAATCGAGTGAGCCCATCTCATACGAGATAGGCTATATTTCGAAACGCATTGTCTGTCTGGTTTTGCGGCGTTGAATACGTCTCTATTAAACTCAGTCTCCGAGTAATTTACAAGGGAGAGAAAGGAATCAACATACGATACCGGGCTACAGGACAAAAGGACAAACAAGAATGAAGTCACAGCAGTGATTATGGTTGCCACAAAAACTCCATAGACGCACGTCATAAAAGATCCTGTTGGCTTAGATCAGTAATAGGAACTTGTAAGTGGGTGATTGTCTTACTCTCTCTGTTGATGCGAGGAAGATAAGCAAGGATTGATAGCCTGACAAACCCACCAGCCACGATGAAAACCAACTTGTCGACAGGAAACAGCTGTAGCAATGAACAGTCAATGTCTGGAGTATACTTGTGGGGTTCGATGCTTAGGTACATACTGACAAAAGTTGCAGCAACGTCTCTTTCGGAACATCCTGTATGTGATATCCAACACCCTTCGTCAAAAGGACGATTTCTATACAAGAAAAGGCCATGACAAGGCCCTAGTCATATGTTAGTGTACTCTGGTTTTTGATAGGATATTACAGGAAGTATTTACCCAAGCAACAACAGCCAACCCATCATCCCATCCAAGATTCTTGGCCCTAATGCCACGAAAATACAATCGCAGAATCATCAAGATATTAGTGATGACCATCAGGGCAACGTTGAGGTCGAAAACAGATTGGCCATTGCCATGCCTGGGCTCAAAGTCGGCCCTTTCCAGGACCGCCATCCTACCCAATCGAATCCGTCGCCGTGGTCGTGATGGTGATAGTAGTGGTGATGGATATAGCCCGTGTCTTCTCGTCGTCGTCGTACTCGGAAGGACGGCTTCTACCGAGCTTGCGATTGATGATATCCGATATCCGTGCAAATGAGCAAGACATTGGTGATAGATATGAAGAGTCACTCAGTTTCTGACATAGGTGCCTGAGAATTTAGAAGTGCAGTGTGGATTGGAGAAGAGAGGAATCGTGGTCTATGGGGGCAATGCCATTCTTTAGAGGGAGATGACGAGCCATGGCGTACGCTTCCAGACAGTTTTGGGCATTCTTAAGTATAGGGCAGAGGTCTATAAAGCCACATTGTCGTCTATCGAGAGCCAAAACGTTGGTGGGAGTTTCTCTCGGCCGGACCTGGCTAAGCGCTGTTGATCTTCTGTTCTTGATCATGAGACATCTTGAGCCAAACTCGTGGCCACGTTACACGAGGGCCCTCTTTCAGTAGAATATGCTCAAAAGTTTGAATCGACAGGAATAGTGTTGGTATAGAGTTGACAGCTTATTTTGAGACCTCATGCCAGCCTTCATCAGACTCCCCATCTCGACTCCCAAAACACGGCAACATAGTTGAGAGAGGCTGGACCACTTGGAACCCGACTCTACAACGACCGAGTATGAGAGACAAGCATGCGTCTTGAGACAAGATACCAAACTCTTGGGACCTTTTTCATGCTATTTCTTCGCTGCTTTTTCTAGGTAATGTGAAGCTAGGTAGTGGCAATCTCGCAATAGAACACGACACGACCCTCAAATTTGCTTCAATCCAATACCTAGATCGATTGTATTCACTAATGGGTCAAATATATTTCCGATAGCGTCAAATCTGGCCGATCCGGTCGATCTTGTCTTGCCCTCCCGTTCCTGGCGAGGCGCTAACTCGGCACAAGCATGCCTCTGTGCCTTGCATGCTGTACACCGTGGGCCATAACCCCTGCATTCCAGTCATCGATGCCACTATTGACAGACAATCTTGGCACTCTAGGTTTTGTAGGTTTTGACTTTGACAGTCATGTTATGCTGAGCGATCTGCGCAGCCTCGAGATTAGAGTTGGCGGCAGTTTCTCGTTGCATGCATGCTGCAAGGATAACCAATATCAAGTAGCCATTTGCGACCCTACTACAACATGATACAAGGTTTCGTTGCAATCATCTTTTGCGCCCGCAATAGCCCTTGAAACACGTTCACAAGCTTCCGTAGCTTATCAGGCATTACCTAGGAGGAGTCCAGGCATTTGAAAGAGACTATGGCAACACAAATGTGAAGTATTAGCTTTATGCAAAAGGAGGATTGATTTAGCCAGACGAGTTGTACATGAGCCTAGCTAGAGCTTGAGTTCCCTCAGCGAAGAATCACAATCTTAACCGAGTCCAGCGCAAACTGACTCGTTCTCGTTGAGACTGGTCAGTTGTCAGCCGTGGCATCTTATCGCAACATCGAATATCAGTGTACGCAGTAGTAACCTTCTTGGTGTTGTCTGGCACATGAATTCATTACTTGATAAATTCACATTAACCTAGATGCGACGCAGAGGCAAGTGCCCGAGTGAACGCATATATATATACCTTAAATATAATTCAGAACTGCCACCCATATAAGTACCAATTGGAATCCAACATCTTAAAAAACCCCAGTGCCTTCAGCCTGAGAACCATAAATTCCAGCACCTTTGAGCACCCAACATAAAATATTCCACAGGCTGCCTATTCCTATCATGGTGAGTAAATAGCCATATCATGTATCATTTCACAGCGAGTAAGCCAGCCAGCAGCGCTCCCTGAAACCGCACCCAACTCTCCAGTATAACAGACAGTACTTCATGATTGCCATCGACTTCCCCGCCAACTTGGTTACCACAGCTCTCCATCGGGAACCATATCCTTTGGCGCATGACCCCTCTGTTCTGCCCTGCAACTATTTCGTGAAGCACGCACAGCCGCCAGGTTCAGCGGTGCAGGTGGCCCCTTGCGCGGGGCATTAGAGTCCCGAGGACTCGGTGGCCTTGGCACCGGCTTCGGATGCGCAGGCAGGCCCATGGATCCCTGTGGAAGCTCGGGTGGTCCAGCTGAGTTCCGGTGTTTTGGTGACGTCGGCGAGATCTGCTTGCGGATGTCGGGGTCATATAAATGGTGGACAGGATGACCACTAGGGGTGGGAGATTGTACAGGGGTCGGTCGACTTTGACGTTTGATCCCGCGAGGTGATGTAGGGGCCCAGGCATCAGCAAAGGCATTGCCTGGGTGGATGGCTGTCAAGAGGGCTGCGGCTAAGAAGGGGAGAAGTCCTCCAACAACCATGAAAGCAGCCTCGTTCTGGAAGACATCCCCCGAAACACCATCTGCAAACTCGACAAGCCGGTAGAAGGAGTACACAATCAAGAGAGCAGATGCCATCTCCATTGCTGAATACGGTGTTAGCCTAGGAGAGTCATTCCGCAGGATGTGGACGTACCTAGGAGGAACTTCTTGAATCGAGAAGAAGAGTAGACCTGTGAGTGTCGGGCGTCGAGAGTTCCTCGACGAGTGCTCAAGCTGAGGGTGAACCAGAAGTGTAGCCCAGTGCATGCTATCAACGACAAAGCTTGAATGGCCAAGCCCGTAGCTGTGATTGCTGCTCCTTGTTTCCGCTGCTCAGGTCAGTATCATGATAATGATTTGCTTCTATCGTTGAGATAACATACTGTGACTCCATTAGATTCATATGCCGTAAAGACGATGCCGATAAGCTCGAATAGCACAGTGACTGCGGCGAGTCCCCAAAAAACGAGGCCAGCTACAAGTGGCCTAAAAGGACAAAGCGGCTCTCCATATATGCCAAGGATGTGAGGAAGGATTATGAAGATGGCAACACTAATTAGCGATGGCCCCAAGACTGTTCCGAGTAAAAAGAGGAAGAAATGGCTTTGACTATCTCGCTTCGAGTGAAGCAGAATTCGGCCAACAAATCCTAATACTTCGAGAAAAAGTCCGGTGGTGAGTGCGATGGAGAAGAGGTAGGTCCTGGAGCGGATACCAAAGTAGATGGCGGCGAGAGCAAGGAGAGCAAAGACAACAAGCAACACAGCGTTGCCCCCTACACTGGGATTGTATGAGTAGAAGCCATCAGAGGCCGGACAGGTCGTTCCACAATCGCCTGCCATCGTCGGGTGTCAACCAACAAAGGCTGGCAAATTATCATGGCAGGCTGACAACCAAGTCAAAAGCAGAGGGGGACTCGGAGAATAAGACGGGATGGCTTGGCCCCCATACATATAGAGAGACTGATCAGAACTCTACCATCTGCCATCTGCCTGGTCTGGGCGGAGCCCTGCATGTGAGGCTCTGTACTCATGGGGCGCTGCAGAGAGGGGGATCACTGTTGGGAGGGCCATGATGCAGTGCAACAGTAAAGACAAGCTAGACAAGGTCTCAACGGGTGAGACGGGTATTCAGCCTTTACTAAACGGCACTTTGGGCGGTCCAATGGCGAACAAGAACAACTGCCATAAGCTCGAACCATAATTGATGTAAGAGCCAACACGACCAATCAAGCTTGGTCATGATCGACGTTGAGGAGCACAAAGTTACATGGTATCCAGTCCTTGCAAAGTGCCAGAGTGAAGAGGAAGGGCATCTAGGGCATCTGGCATGAAGCATCAAAGAGCATGTGGTTGTTGTTGGGTGTTGGATCCTTGTAATCATAAGCCAGGATGGCATCCGTAAAGTGGTTTTGCAAGGTTTGTGATGGGTTGACATGACTAGGACAACTGCACAGAAATGGCTATGCAACTCAAAACATGACATGGACAGAAAAGGTGTAACTTATCCGGAGCCTGACAGGGTTGTATAGGCCAGGATCATACATAGCAATCTCTGCCTGCAAGAGACAAATCTTGTTGTCGCTGCGCTGGCTAAGATGGGGGGCGGGCTAAGTGTGCCAATCACGAAGGGCTAAAGGCGGGGAAACGGCGGCAGCCCGCAGGGCACAGACGCAGCGGGCGAGCGGTACAAGGGCCACCAAAGCGGCCAGGCTTTGTCGTGGTTGGTCGACGAGCGCGAAATGGGGCGTTGAAGGTCTTTGGGCGGCAAGCGGCCCGCATGGTGCCATTCCGCGAGCTCTTCTAACGCGAGTGGTGATCGGGAGTTACCATAAAGTCGCAAGCACCTCGACGTATGTGACTCGGAAGTGGATGGGTCATGTCATGATCCAAAGCTTCGAGGTGCTGCAGAAGCGCGGAGTGGTTCCGGGACACATCATATGTACAGTACAGGGCTCGTAAATTGGCGTTGCGAAGCGCGGCGTGAACAATGCCGATCCTCACTCAAAAGGAAACCTCGTCGACCTCGGGAGAACTCGAACGACAAACACCGAGTCGACAGACGGACCCTGGATATGCAGTTGGTTCGAGATGCAGCACACACCTCATGCCAAATTGTGGGCGTTGAAACACCTCGGCAGAGGGTCCGTGAGTGCTATGAGGTGTCGATCGCGGGCTTTCCTGCCCTGACAGACTCAATGCCGACAAAAGTATCGTGCCAATTGCGGTTTGTATCCACCTCCATGTTGTTGATATGTGATGGATGTGTCAAAGAACTGTGTTGGTTGATATCTTGTCGGACGTTATAGTGGAGATTGCGACAGGCTTCAAGGCTGGATCAAGCAGGTGACGCTCATGAAAAGTTGTCATCACCAACACTCTTCATGCGTCCTGTGCATCTATCTGCATTGCAAAGCACCTCGTGCTGGACTTGGGCGTTCCCCTTCTCTAACCTACCCTATCTATGATACCAGCATTTCCAATCTCCAGGGAATTGATCTTCGAACCTTCTCCACCAAACATCTTATAGCTCATCGCGGCACAGCGGAGATGTGACCGCGTGAAAAGCTTGGGTAGACGAGACGACTTGTACCCCTGCTTGAGGGACTTTTGGTAGATTGCCCTCGATGAATTGGGTTGAAGGGCCACAATCTCGAGTTGCCAGATCTGTACGGAGTAGGTACCTACATACAGTACAGCAAAAAGCTTGTCGGAGAAGCGGCACTAAAGCACCCGACCATGCAAGCCACATGCGCCACAGTATCAGTAATTAGCCACAGTCACCCCTCCTTCATGTCAGGTGCGGTGAGGCCTATCGCGGGGCTTGGCTCGGCTGAGTAGCCTTGGTGACGTACATCCAACTAAGTAAACCCAGGTTTCCCGTGCAATCCGTCTAAGAAAGAGTCAATGAAAAATCGATCAAGTTTCCTCCATGCAGAGAATGCAAGACTGACAGATCTTGGAGCTATTCGAGAGGATACGCCAAATTGTGAAACGCTCCTTCAAACCAAGAGTCTCTTGTGGAGATCTCTAGCTACCTATATCACGCTCAACTCACTCCAGCTCACGACAAACATTATTGGACTGTTAGGTCCGAGTCAATCGCAGATCCAGCACTCACGTCACACAGGGATCCTCTCATCCTTTCATTGTCAGTCTTTTCCTGACGCTCGCCCATCATGTCTATTCGAATAGCGCTGGACAACCAGCCTGAGTTCTATACCAACCTCGACTTGGTACAGGGCCGAATCATCCTAGGTCTCAATCGCGCCGAGCAGATTGGAAGCATTGTTGTCAAGCTCGAAGGGGAATCGGGAACAGCTCTGCAGGCTCCGAATGCCTTTGATCCACAGAACATGGCCAGACTGCAACCTAGCCCTCAACGGCCTCCTGGCAGCACCGCAGCTGAGAACCATAAAATCTTATACAAACTACAACAAGTTTTTCCAGATGACTATTATGCGAGCTCTTCTAACCCTTACGGTGCATACCCCCTGCAAGCAGGCGAGCACGAGTTTCCTTTCAAGTTTAAGCTTCCCATCAATAATGCATGCAGCGACCCAATGGCTATGTCGAAAATCGGCGGCATGGCCAACGTCGGTGGTTTTGGGGGCGGAGGAATGTTTGGCATTGGTGGTGTAAGGGTCATGGATGGTAGCAAGCAACTCTACCTTCGCCATGTCACCCGCACACTACCTCCATCATTAACAGGATATCCTATGGAGGCAGAGATTCGCTACTACATCAAGGTTACAATCCAGAGACCGGGATTGCTGAAGGAAAACTGGCGGTATCAGATCGGGCTGAAGTTCCTCCCTATTGAGCCGCCCCGGCCGAAGCCGACAACCCAGGAGGCTTTTGCTCGTCGTCCCTTCACATTTCGGCCAATGACCCCTCAGACAGAGAAGAAGCGGTCCTCTCTCTTCAACTTTGGAAGCGGCACAGATTCAAAGTCAGCCTCTACTCCAGAGCCATCTGCAGATATTGCACCAGCTCCAGCAATCGAAATTTCAGCACGTCTTCCTCACCCAAGCGTCTTGACTTGCAACAAGCCTGTTCCACTGCGGCTTATCGCCAAAAAGCTCAACAACAACCCAGAGCAAGTCTATCTAGTATCGTTTCAGATGGAGCTTATAGGCCGTACTGATGTCCGCGCGCTCGAGCTCCAGAACCAGAAGATCAACCGATGGGTTGTCGTGTCAAACCCCAACATCAACATCCCGTTGACTACAGGGCCTGCTGACGAAGTTGGGAATGAGCTGGTGATTCCAGACCACGTATGGAAGAATTTGCCTCTTCCCAACACTGTGGCACCCTCATTCGTCACTTGTAATCTTTCTAGGAGGTACGAGCTCGAGTTGAAACTTGGTCTAGCCTGGGGCAAGCCAAAGAAGGGCATCACCAACAAAAGCCCCCCGGTCATCCTCCTACCGCTACACTTTGCGCAAGTCGAGGTTTATTCTGGTATTACACCGCCTCCTGAACTCGTTGAATCCGCAAGATCAACGCGGCCAGGGCGTGCAACCTTCACGAATAACGTCCCGCCCCGTCTGCCACCCAGGCAAAACTCAGTTTCCTCAGCCCCAGTGTCAGCTCAACAGCAACGGCCTTCTCAAACTCCGAACCAGGTTCCTCCTCAGCCAGCTCATGATCCCCTCTATCCACCACAACTAGCTCCGGGTCAAGAGGCACCTCCATATGACGATGCTCCGCCCAGCTATGACGAAGCCATCGCGGAGAACCTGGCTGGTCCCTTCGACGGCATGCAGGCACGGCCAGCCTACAGCGGTGTCACGAACGAGAATGCGCCAAGTCAGTTACCTCCTGAAAAGATTTGAAAAGACCCAAAGCATGACTTGTCTGGATAAATGCTTTAATGTGCTGATGATAACGATAATGCTGGGTGTGGAGGATTTTGATAGGACGGAGAAAGGGAGCGGGGGGTTCATTCTGATCCTGGCTCGATCATGGTGCCATTAATTCTTCATTTGATTGTAATAACGGCAGGTTGTTGAGTTCTTACTTTCATGGTGCCTTTCATGTGCTGTTCTAAGAGGAGTTATTGGTTAAGTACTGGCACATACACATCCCAGACCCAGGCTTGGATGTAACCCCAGTATCACCTTATTGTCATACATAGTTTGAGGTTGTCGTGGATCGAGAATCCCATTGTTAGTAATAGAGTCATAGATACCGAATACCTACCTAATCGGAACATTTCCAGCTCAGTTTATGAGACATTTACTTTGACTTTAGAGAATCAGTTGCAGCAAGACAAGATCATTTCCAGACACTTGCAGCAGGTAAGAAGCGTCTCTCAATGAACTATATGGATTTAAGAATAGTGTAATCGTAGTTTTCATCTGCCGTCAGGCTGTCGTTTCATCAAGCACTGAAGACCCAAGTAAAAGGGGAAACCCCCAATATCTATCGACATTGTATATGGAGGTAAGACTTGAGCCCCAGAGATATATATTATGAAGGTTTTTTATAATATTGAAAAATATTTAGTGACATTTAAACCATAAGCCAATAATCCCAAGATAAAGAGTTACTCATTCTACATTTTTCGTAGACGCGGAGCGCAAACGCAACTATTTCACCCATATAAAATAAACATCACATGCATTCGCGCCGTGACGTCACCAGTTCGCGACATTCGTTCCACTTGACTACTGAATCTCTACACCAACACTTCTATCACATTGCGCCCATGCGACTCAACAATCCATGAACAGATCGGTAATATGGCGCAACGCGCCTGCTTTGCCCCTATCTCGGAAACTATACCGCGCGCAATGCCATCGAAACTTCGCTTGCAGCACTTATCTTGGACGTGAACATGATCCGAGGATAAAGGCGCTCGGCAGGGAAATATCTGACGACTATGCGATAATAAGAGAAAAATACGGTACCGCATCTAATCCCACTGTGTGAAGTTATCTTGCTAATGCTTTTGGTGATAGAGACTCCAAAGTATCCCATCGTCCTCGCCCACGGCCTCTTTGGCTTTGCTGCACTCCGTCTCTCTCCATACTTTCCAGCTGTCGAATACTGGCATGGCATTCGCGATGCCCTCACTGCGCAAGGCGTCACCGTCTTGACGCCCACTGTGCCTCCATCATCCTCTATTGCCGATCGCGCTACTGCTCTCCGCTCCGCCCTTGAAGCCCACGCTCCAATGCCCGAAGCCGTCACAATTGTCGCACACAGCATGGGTGGTCTTGATGCCCGATATATGCTTTCGCACCTCGCTCCGCTCCCAGTCCGCGTTGCGGCTGTGGTTACTGTTGCAACGCCGCACCGAGGAAGCGCATTTGCAGACTACCTCCTTGATGAAGAAGTCTCACCACTGCACCATTACTTGCCTCAACTTTATCAGACATTTGAAAAAGCTGGTCTCGGTACAGCAGCGTTCTCGCAGTTGACGAGACGCTACATGGCTGAAGAGTTCAATCCGAGCACGCCGGATCAGCCAGACGTGCGGTACTTTTCGTACGGAGCGGCAGTGGAGCGGCCGGCGCTGCTGAGTCCATTTCGGCACCCACACGCCGTCATGACACAGGCCGAGGGACCCAACGATGGACTTGTCAGTGTGGAGAGCAGCCACTGGGGCACATACAAAGGCACGCTCCTTGGAGTGAGCCACTTGGATCTGATAAACTGGTCCAATCGTGTTGGTTGGACAGTCCGGGAGTGGATGGGGATTAAGAAGAATTTCAATGCTATTGCATTCTATCTTGACATAGCAGACATGCTAGCTAAAGAAGGTTACTGATACGGTATCCTCTGGTCTGCATCATGGCATGCATGAGTATTCTACGACACGCATTCCTGAAATTTAAGAGATGGGATACACATTAACTGTCATAACAGACATGAAATCAGTAGGCGCCACTTCAGGTTAGGATTTTCATGAGGCTGGAGTTTGTTTTTGGAACTAGATTTCGAGTACATGATTATTGTTGATTGCTTCAAACGAGTAGGTATCAGTAGCATTAGAAGATAGAATACAGCCACCTTGCCGCGAACACTCGACGAGAACCCGCCCTCCAGCACATTTGTCCCACGAGATCCGGTGGTATGTAGGTATGTACCAAAGATTTGCCAGTCAACTCTGCTATCCGTAACAGATTGCGTTGGCAGTTGACAAGCGAGGAATTGGTGAGGGACGTAACCGGCAACAATTAACTGGAATACGGGGTCACAGTCGGTCACCCGATGTGTCGCAGAAGGCACCTCGTCGTAACACCACGTCTACCTGAGGCTTATAGTCCAAAGACGCTCATGACTATGCCTCAGGTCACGCTCCACTCTCCTTAACGTCGGCCTCATCCGCACCAAACGGCTTAGACGGTAGAGGCCTTGTTGGCCTTGCGAGCAATGGCCTTCCTGTAGAGGAAGAGGCTGAGAAGGCCAATAGCGACTATCGATAAATTTAGCATTGTTACCAGACATCTTAGGTAAAAGACATGACATACCAACACCAACAATGCAGAAGACGACAATAACACCAGGCTCCTTGGCGGCCCAGTTTTGACGCTTGGCAAGCTGGTGGACGACCTCGTCGCGGGTCATGAGAGACTTGATGGCGGCCATTGTGTCTGGAGTGGAGAGATTGCTAAGGAAGACATGTTAGCAACCGAGTTTTCCTTGGCTCCGCGCAGCGATAAAGTGGTCATAGGCAGACAAGACAGCCCACGCTTCGCAAATTCTCGTCCTCTTCCACTGAGCGACAATGTCGCACCAATTCAAAGGGGTTATGGCGGTGATGTCGTTCAATTCAGCTGCATAGGAGCGAGTCCAGAGCGATTCATCCAGGAAATGTTCTGACGGAATTCTTGGCAAATGTCATTGAAGACACTGACGCCGGCATTTGCGCTAGGATTGCGACGACGTGCATGACTCCAGGACTGAGTAGACGGCAATTACATGGGAATTGGCTTGACTATCGAGCGTACAATGGGCCCGGAGGCGGACGAGAAGAGCGAAAGTAGAGCAGCGTGACTGTGAGTAAGGAATTGACCTACCTTTGCGATCTTGAAGGGTGATGAAGAAGCAGCAAATGAATCTGGTCGCGAAGGCGGGCTCTTCTGTGGTTTTGTTGATCAGCTATCTGACACCAAAAGTCACCCAAGAGCTGTGAAAAGTGGGGAAACAGCGTCACGACCCGCGAGAAATCAGACTTTGTCCCAAACAAGGGAAAGGATTCTGTATGTAAAATGGGTCCAGATCCTGGGCAACACCAGCTCAGAGAGGTCAAGGCGAGCGAGCAGGGTCTCTTTCAGTGGTTGCTTGGGTCCATGGTGTTAGTGGATACAAGCCCCCAGGGGGGTGAGCATCTCATCGGGGGAGAGCAGTGAGGTGTGGTGCGATGGAAGCCAGGCTTCGAGGAGGCGCCAGGTGATTCCCATCAGGTATCTATGCTATCTCGAGACTTTGAGGTTTTTTGTGCACTGTACAATACTACCAAAGTCCAAGTACAGGATTTGGCGCCCCCCCGAGTGCCCCGGATGAGGTGGGTTTCCATGGAGGTGGTGATAATAATACTCCAATCCAAAGACCAGGGGGAGTGAAAACCAGACTGGGGCTGCATTACAAAGTGGGACTTACAAAGACGACAGGCTTTGTCTGCTAGGAACAAAACAAAAACAGAGCAATTGTCGCTGGCAAGGATGTAGATCGATTGGAATTTGCTGATATGGGTGTGTCTGAGTGGCCGAAAGAAGGGAGTTTTTGAGGTGCGAAAAGGAGTATGTAGGTATGAGTTGTACCTAGGACGATGCTGGGGTGGACAAGAGAAGATTAGTAGATGAAAGACGAGATATTTCAATCTGTCTTTGGGAAGCTTCGCTGATGGTGAGAAAAGGTGAGGTAGGTACACCTATGACGATGCGAGTGTAGACAATGGCAAGGGCCAGGTAACGGAGCTGAAGTAGCAGCTTCCCAACTTACAACGAGGGATATTCCAGGCACCTCTTTCTCTGTTACAGCTACGAAATCTAATTGAATGACTGTCATTCATAGCAATCAATAATCGCTCACTCAATTGACTTTTTATCTGAATCGACGCAACGCATACCTCATTCCGAGGTAGCCTCCATGTCACCAGATTACAAAGACCCGATGCTCGTACCACTCAATGCTTGGTCAATTCCGCTCTCCACGAACGGGCCGCTTATACAGGGACGCTAGTCCCGGTGCAAGGTACGAGCGGAGATACACGATGAGTCTGTACTGCTCAACATTGCCGCGGGAAAAGAGAAGGAAAAATTGCTGGAACCCACCAACAAGTAAACAGCTCGCCTTGACCCAATGCGCAACTCGGAACACGGCAACTGAAGAAACGGTGCGGTGAGATTGTCAATCGCCCATGTGGGGAGTTCGAGGCTCTATACCACTTGCATCCATCCATTAATGGGTTCCATGGCCCAGGAGGGAGGAAGCCAAAATGCCTGCAGCCAGCAAGGCTCGAGGTCTCGAATATCACAGTCTACACACGGTACAGTGCTGCTTTTCCAGCAAGAACTTGCGCGAATTTACTTCTCCAATATAGGTAGGCGATTGCCCATGGAAGGCTGTCAACTCCGTCCCTTCGGCTGCAACGGAATCGATTCAAACGGGTACCGCCTCCATCCATCACAGCAAGCCCATCTCTGGTAGGACGATGGGTATCATGCACGAGAGATTGCGCGAAGTCTCCGAACGGCGAAATGACGACAAATCCAGTATCATGCCTCGTGCCGTTCCTGGTCGGTTCTCGTAAAGGATCGGTTTGCCCTTCTACGTTATTGTTTTTCTTATTTGCAGCCTCTGTTTAATTACATGATTTATGGGGGATGACTTGCCAACTTGATCAACATCTGTGTCTCGGCAGCTCTTGAGTGACCAATCAAACAAATGCGCAAAAGCTTAGCGCAGGCTGTTGTCTTCATGATACCTATTGCATGAGCCATCGCCAAGCTTCCAAGTAGGCACCTATTGCCCTTAGAATGTGCTTCAGGCCTTGTTGCTTCTGGTGATCATATCGCGAGAAATATTCTCTTAACAGGCTCCGAACGGATGGCGGCCTCGGGCACGCCGCCGCTCTACAAGGACTTCTCATTCACTCTCATTTTCACCTTGTTACCTGGGCCTGCTAGGTTCCATCCGAAGGGAAGATCCTCCAAAAAACAGCTCTCCACATCTTTTCCCCGAATCTCCACAATTACATGCGACACTGTGCAAGCTAAAAGCTTTGCTTGACCTGACATGCAAGGATCCAGCAACCGAGTCTGAAATCAAGCCTTATCGACCCAGTTTCAATGCCGGGAAGAAGCATGCATCCTTTGTTTCCGGTGCTATCTACGAACTTGCGAGCGACTGTCATTCAATAATCAACGTATCGGAGAAGACCTCGAGATGAAAGAAGTTGTTAACACTAGGGCCCACGATCAACATTTGTCGCCATCCTCAAACAAAGTCTCATCCTGTTGACTTTCTAACGACTCTGAAAAACACAACATGGGTTTGCTGCTGCATGGCATGGTCTACCAGCATCATGAGAAAGCCCTGGGCTGCCGGCTTGGCGTGGAAAGTGGAGAGTCGACATCCCATGGCTGACCACTGAAAACATACGGATAGGTGCCACTACAAGCCTCGAAACTCTCTCAATGGACATCTCATCAGTTCTCTTTTTCATGTCCGATATGGTTTATTCACAGGCAGGATTGTCAGCTGGTACTCGTTAAATTTAGAGGTCAGAATTCCAGGCCCGGAGTTCGATTGAAATCCCGCCTGGAAGTCCCGGAGACGAGGGATAAAACGGCTACACCTGCAAGGTTTCGCGCCCTAGCTGCCGACTTGTGGCCGGGACACCTCGCTATCACCGGGAGTTCACCCCAGCGCGACAACCGCTTGCGTTAGTAGTGTGATGATGTCATAGGCCATTAGTGCGTAGACTTGAAGGAGAGCGTTACGAAATGCCTATCATGCTTTTCTACGGCTGTAAGTGAGAGGCTCTTCACGGCAACGATTCGCCTTCCTGGGTCGAACTGAAAACCCTTACCGGCCTGGCGAGGTTTTGCTATTACTGTTGTGTGAGTACAGCTGTGACTGGATAAGCAGACCAAACATACACACATATATATTGAGGCATCCCAGCGGCCGGGGCCGAGCTTGGCCAGCATCCGCCTAAGGAAATGAAGATATCGAGTTTGGAGAAGCACGGATGCGGTCACGGTGGTCTGGGGGGCTTTTGTATCTGCTGGGGGTTCGACATGCTTTCTAGCCTTCCAGAAGCGATAATGTTGCGAAATACCGACCCTGCGTACGGCGCCAAGCTAGGAACGAATCCGCGGAAGTATGGGGTGCGTACTTAGTTGTATACCTATCGTCACCAATGAACCCGACTCTGGGACTTCGCGCCTAGCAACATCGAATGGGTTGATGGCTCTAGGGGAGGTAAGAAAACTTAGGACCTCTATCCTAAGCGATAAAAGATTTAAGCAACTCTAGTTTAAGCTTGGGGGGCTCTTCACTGGGTTTATTCTAGCATTCTCTTCTCAAGTCTCGGGCAAGTTTTCTTGCTCCCTGAAGTAGCTCTATGGTGTCAGGCGCTGTTGAGGTCCCAGTGTGTCATTTTGGGAGCGGTCAGTGTTTCCACCGGATGATCGACACTTTGCTCTGGGGTTGACCAACATCGAGCATCGGAAATCCACGCGCATGTGGTTGTTCTCCGCCTAGTAAATCATGATAAACCTGGAGATTAGTGGTCCTTGTGTTGATTTTCTTATTGATTTCTGTGAGCGATTCCAGATGGATGGCATGGTAGTGAATCTTGTTGATGATGAGACAAATCTTCAATGTTCTTGATGCTATTTGTAGCGCAGGCGTGTTGATTTTCTGATATGCTCAGCTTTTGGCAGTAACTATCTAGAAATAAGTTCATATGAAACTTTATTCTTCTGTCAGGCACGGTAAGCAGCGCCCTTTACTTTATATACTATCTATTTTTAAAAGCCTGAGGCTGGTGATCAGCGCACAGGGTGTTGTGCGAGATCACACATTGTCAAAGTCTTCCAAGAACGGATCTCTAGTCCATGCACGCATGCATCACTCCTCGTCAGACTATCAGGTAAAAACCAAAATTGAAAGGCTAGGCGTAGGCTCAGATTGGTATTCATGGGTGCAGCTAGAGTTTGTTTTCTCAATTACTCCGTGAAGAATGTCTAATCTTACTAACGATGGGTGATAACAGGTGGGTATAGGGTAGCTGGTATGCTATTCGGAGGACAAATCGCTTCATTCTTATGGGTCCATCAACAGTAATACAGTACAAACAGCTGACCACGATAGAACCTAGGAGATGCAACAACTTGATCACTTGGCCTTGTACCACACGTATCTGACATCCTTGATAAGAGCCATAGAAGCGGATACTGCGGATTCAACGATGTTGGTCCTTTCATAAGAACACTCCTCACTGCGCCATTTTCCTTTGCTAATTCTTTCGATCTTCTCTTTCAACAAGTAGGTAGTCCAGAATTATTCGGGCGACTCGAATACACCTTCCCAACTTAGATCGTCGTCATTATTGATTGGACCTTGCTCGCCAACCTGCCACTAACTCGTCCTAACCATTCTATTCCTGTAAGCTACCCAATACTACGCATACCTTAGGCCGAGACCTTGGGATACCTATACAGCCAACCTATCTACTAAGGTACCTAACACCTACCACCACCCTGGTCTATCTGATCGCAAGTTCAAGATTGAATAGTGATAGCCAAGCGTCAAGTCAGTACCACCTAGAAGCGCGTATATTCTCCATAACAACAGTCGAACGCACGTGAGATGGCACCGTCGTGGGCGACTGATTTACGGCATCTCAACCGCAACAACTTCACGACTCTACGGACAGCGCCATGGGCTGAGATATCGGGTTCACTGGGCGATCTTGGCACCTTGCTGCCTCTGATGATTGCCTTGGCCGCACAAGGATCCATCGATCTGGGAAGTACACTGGTGTTCACAGGCTTGTTCAATATCCTCACTGGCGTGTTCTATGGTGTTCCTTTACCTGTTCAGCCCATGAAGGTGAGTATCCGAGCAACATATTCGTGCCAAATTACATTAAGGCTTACCTCATGGTTACTGTATAGGCTATTGCCTCAGCAGCCATCCAAAATGGCTCTCCTATGGGTGTCGTCACGGCTGCAGGCCAATGGGTTGGCGCTGCCGTACTCATCATGAGTGTTACAGGTCTCCTGAAGGGGGTTGTCCGTGTTGTACCACTCCCAGTAGTAAAGGGTATTCAGTTAGGAGCAGGCCTCTCGTTGATTCTTGGCGCCGGATCTTCTCTGCTTCAGCCTCTGCACTGGGGCAATCCAGCTCTTGATAACCGTGTATGGGCTTTGATCGCCTTCCTCGTTCTAATTGGCACACAAAAGCTCTCCCGGTTCCCCTATGCTTTGATCTTCTTTATACTCGCCCTTCTATTCGCCTTTATACAGGTCGCTATTTCTCACGAGAGCCTCCCGTGGCTTTATGCTTGGCACCCTCGCTTTATCATGCCGCACTGGGTCGGAAAGGGTGATTCGCCTGCCCTGTGGATGGCCATCGGACAACTGCCTCTGACCACACTCAATTCTATCATCGCCGTCAGTGCACTATCCCAGGATCTTCTACCCGAGCTTCCCACTCCTTCGGTGACATCAATCGGAATCAGCGTTGCGCTGATGAACTTGAGCAGCACCTGGTTCGGAAGTATGCCTGTCTGCCATGGTGCCGGGGGGTTGGCCGCCCAATATCGCTTCGGGGCTCGAAGCGGCTCCAGCATCATCGTACTGGGAGCTTTCAAGCTAGTACTGGGGCTTATGTTTGGCGAAACTCTCGTAGATCTCTTGAAGCACTACCCCAAGAGTCTTCTTGGCATCATGGTGATAGCAGCTGGTCTCGAGCTCGCTAAAGTGGGCAATAGTCTCAACCAAGGAGCCTCCGACTTATGGAACACGGCGGCAGGTCAGGGACCCTGTCGACAACGCGATCTTTCAGATGATGAACGTCTGGAGAGATGGACTGTCATGCTCATGACCACTGCTGGAATTCTCGCTTTCAGGAACGATGCTGTTGGGTTCTTTGCAGGCATGCTCTGCCATGGAGCGTATCGTCTTTCGGAACGATTGACAAAGCGATACTCGCACCGCGCATTTTCAACCGAGCATGAGGCCCTGCTTCACTGATCTTTGGCACTTTCGCTTTATGCTACGAAGACCTTATGAATACGCATTTCGCATGGCGTTTTGTTCCTTCTCGGACGGTATGGGCATCGGCATTGAGTGATCATCTTTGCTTTCCTCGGTATGAGAACATTAACGGATAGTCTACATCGTAGAAACTAAGTTATACGCTAGTATCCGTTATCGAAAATGCCCCTAGACTTTGTTCTGTGGTGTTCGATCTGTCGGGCGTAGTTTGACTATACATTGCTGGACTAATCATGTTAGTTGATTATAAGCTTTGCTCTGAATATTTGGCGAAAGCGTGAGCCTCGATAGGCTTCTTATTATACTAGTCATGCGTTACAAAGAGTGAGGATAGGATATAACATGTATACCTTGCGTAGTTTCTGTATGTAACTCGTTGGGTTGTCATCTTTAAATGTTGATACGTAGGTACTTCTGATTGAAGGGGCCACGCGTAATCGTTCAATTGAATGATTTTAAGGGCCCCAGTTTGATTCGAAATAGAAACTTCCTTATGCTCATCCAAATGCTTGTGTTTAGATAGCTTCATTTACAGGCTGAGCAACAGGGTAGGCTGGTTGCAGTGGAGAAAGCGCAAAAGATTGCACTACTGGTCCCCAACTAAATCGCCATATACAAAAATGAGAGTCCCCAGGAACGTGAAGTAAGGACTGTATGATACAACATGCTAGGTTAAAATTAGTGAACGTAATAGTAAGTCTTCGAACACAATAACTAAACTACAAGCCACTCATAAGGACACAAAGTGGGGCTGGATCCGAGTGACATTGAAGATTGTATATTTTTTATGTTATTGAGGATTCGGCAAAATGAGTAAGGTCGGCTTTTGTTGACCCCAGGTATGAAAGTTGAAGCATTCCATTGTTCCTAGAGATCTCGATTTTGGTCCCTGAACAATAAGGAATAAACCTACAACTCAGGTAGGTTAGTAGGTGGTCGACAGCGCGGGGAAAGAACTCATGTACCACCATGTATGTGTACCTCACTCAAGGGAAGACGCAGCAAGGTTTTTGCCTGAGGTCACACTTGCTTATCAGAGTCATCTACCTAACAAAGGTTTTTATGTCTTTCTCTACCTGCCTCTCTTGTTAGAACAATATCGAAACTGGTGCCTCAATCTTTCACACAAGTAAATGCCTGGGAAAGTGCAACCAACCCAACAAGGTCATATTTGTGATTGCGACTTCCTGATTGCCCAAAGCGTACTAGCGGCGCAAAACATCGCGGTCAACCGCCAATCTAGCAAGTAAGAGGAGACTCGGGGTCCGTGAAGGAAGGAAGCCCCTCAGCTGACCTATCAAAACGTGCAGCCTTGCCCGCCCTGACCATCTCAGTTATCGCGGCTCAAAGGACCCAGAAAGCCTCGCCCGCTTGAACCTTTTATTTTCCCCGTCTCCAGCCAACGGCGATACCTTCTGGATTACACCCTGAGGTGAGGGCGAAGTGACGAAGGAGCTGGTCGCACGAGCAGCGATGACTTCGTCCATTGCTGGCCTAAATGGCCTACAGAACAGCCTGGGTGCCGACAGAGATCCCCAGGCTGTCGCATCCAGGACCGTGACAACGACATCAACAGAAACAGAAGCAGAAACAAGAACACAAGCACAAACACAAGCTGCGTCTTCACCAGCTGTGACGCCATCAAATGTGACTCCCACCCCATCTGCGACAAAGATAAACGCGACTTCGCATTCACCGACGAGCAACGACGAAAACCGCGATTCAAAAGTTGCTGACTCGGCACCGGCCAAACCCCCAACGCTTTCTGCTTCTGCTTCTGCCTCAATTCAAACTTCAAGCTCAAATTCAAACGGAAACTCTGCTGGGGTTTCTTCCTCTTTGACTACGGTCAAGACTGCCGACCCTTCAAACTCAACTTCCACATCCACTCCGGCGCCTCCCTCGACAGCCATCGCCCCAACTGCATCTGCTCCTCCCCCAACAGTCGCATTAATTCCTTCGCCCGAAGAACCTTCGGCTGCTCTTGCACCAAAGGCCACAACCCCTAACCAAGAATCAGCATCTTCTGCCCCAGCGAAAGTGTCAGACTCTCGACCTTCACCATCTACGCCGCCCTCGACTCACGGCGTCCCGAGCGCTCCTCCCACAGCTGCTAATGCTACCACATCAACATCACAGCAACAGCCGGAGATGCCATCGAACACCGCGGCTTCAGTTCATGTGAATGTTAACTCTGGTGATCACACAATGCTTGACGCTTCAACCCCTCGCGATGCGGCTCCAACATTAAATGTTGATCAAGCCCAACAATCTACACCCTTGCAGCTACAGATGCAGGCCGACAATTTGGGAGAACAGTTTGCGCCGTCGACTCCTTATGCTACAACTTCGATGCCTACCATCAACCAGCACGCTTACATGATGATGGCACTGGCTACAATGTCAGGGGCTGCCACAGCCATGTCACCACCTCCCACAGTCACACCAGCTCAAGTCACTTTGCCTAACCCGTTAGACGAGTCTTTCGAAGGCATCGCCCCGACAAATTCGACGCGCCAAACAGATTCTCACAAAGCTCTTGAATCCTTTGCACGTATTGAATTTGCCGACAGCGTATTTCAGATGACCACGTATGCTGTCATAATTGGACGAGATCAACGTGCACTGGAGCAGGCACGCCGTGACGAAAGACGCGCCGAAGAGTATCGGCGACGTACTGAAGAGAACGTACACCTAGGTCTCCCACCACCTTCCCCGATACACCCTGATCGAAGCAAGTTCAGCAAATCCTATGTCAGTGAAGAGGGAGGTATGCTGGGTCCCGAATCAGATACTGGGGAAAACCCCCGACCTGCAAAAAGGCGTAAGACGAGTACACAGGGGTCATCACAGCATGACTTGGATGAAGCAGCAGCACAAGCTCAGGAAAACATGATTTCTAACCGACAATATGTTTCTCATACGCCTGGCGCTGCAGCAGTTGATTTGGGCTCCCTGCGTCCCTCGCCATACCATGTTCCGTTCATTGGTATTCACTCACCAGGTCCAAACATTGCCTCCAAGACGAAAGCAATTTCTCGGGAGCATTTGAAGATCGCATACAACCAAGACATGGGTGTCTTCGAAGCTATACCCCTTCATAAGAATGGGTTCTTCTGCGAGGATGTGCACTACAATCGTGAAAAACTCGTCCTGCGATGCGGCGATCGATTGCAGATAAAAGACGTCGACTTCCGGTTTCTCATCAATGGAGTTGAGAGGGGCCGAACGGGTGCCGAGGAGGATATCGAGGAAGAACCCGCCATGACCCTCAAAAAGCGACACGCCCAAGGCGGAAAAGAGATGAGTTTCGATTTTGAGTCTGCACATGGTAATGGAGAAATTCAGGACACGAGCGATGAACTGTCTGATGTGGCCAGCCCACCTGAGTCTCCTGACTTTGGTGACGGCGATGAAGATGAGGCTGAGGCAGAAGCAGAAGCTGAGGAGCCAGCAGCCATCCAAACAGTGGAGACAGCCCAAGAAAAGGAGGCCAAGGCTGAAGCTGATATGGAAGAGGAGGCAGATGGTGAAATGGATGCAGAAATGGACATGGATATGGACATGGATATGGACATGGATATTGATGACATGACAATTGCAGGAGCAGAATCCGGATTGAAGCAGGATGGCATGCTTGATCCGCATCAAGGACATTTGATGCCTCAAATACCCAAAAAGAGGGGACCTGGCAGGCCACCCAAGAATGGCATTATGTCAAAACGGGAGCAGCGGCTGCTGAAGAAGCAACAGCAAGAGATGGCCAAGAAGACCTTGCCACAGGCACCTCCAGTAGAGCCGCCGATCAAACGTAAGGTCGGACGGCCCCGAAAACATCCTTTACCGGAAGGATCCTCGGAGAGACCAGAAAAACGCAAGTACAAACCTCGCAAGCCTCGGGAGGACGGTGCTGAAGGTTCAGATGCAGAGAGGCGAGCAAGAGAAAAGAAGGAGAAAAAAGCTCGACCAAAATCCCCTCCCTTGGAGCTCAAGATCGAGGACTACACCGAAGAACAGCTCCAAAAGCCAAACAAGAACTATGGCGTGCTTATCGACGAAACGCTTACCGCGGCTGGACCGGACGGTCTTACGCTCAAACAGATTTACAAGCGCATTTGTCAGAGATATCCCTGGTTCTACTTCCATACAGAAACGAAAGGTTGGGAAAGCAGTGTGCGCCATAATCTTATTGGAAATGAGGCTTTCAGAAAAGATGAGACTACGAACCTTTGGTCTCGTGTTCCAGGTGTTGAACTCGATGCTGGTAAGAAGAGAAAGGCATCGTCACCAGATCGTGCAGCAACACACGCGTATGGTCAATATCCAGCTCCGTATGCCTATAATGCCCAGCATATGGGACCTGGAGCTACTGGCTACCCCCCTGGCCAAGCACCTCCTGGTTATCATATGCCAACATATGCGGCACAGCAGGCGCAGCCAGGGCGGCCAGCGCAGCCATATGGTGCATCTGCATCACCACCAACGCCTGGTCAACCAGCTCCAGTAGCGGTGGCATCACAACCGCCGGCGCCAGCACAGCTACCACCAGGTTACGGACCTCCGCCAGCCCCTGCGCGCCCACAGCTTGGGGTGCCCCCGCAGGGTACTTACAGCTCCCCATACGCACCACGGCCGCCACCACCAGCAAACACACCGATCAAGAGTGAGGAAGGGCACGCCAATGCTGCAGCTGTTCCTGCTGGTGCACCCCTTGCGCAGCAGCAGCACCATCCCCATCCCGCGTTGCCTCTGACTGCTGCTGCGAAGACTGTGCCTGGAACAGGACCGCCACAGGCGCAACAACAGCTTGCCACTCCTGTGAACCGCACCCCGTCGGTTTCAGCAGCGTCTTCCACAGCCCGCTATGCCATCGAGCCCAAGTTGCTCGCTGCGGTTGTCAAGCTGAAGAGTGGCCTGATCGAAAACCTTAAGAAGGCTCGTAACCCCAAAGCCGAAGGGATTGTCATGTCAGCACTCAACCGCTGCATCGGCCTTAAAAAAGATGCGACCGAGAACGACAAAATGGAGACGATTTGCATGAAAGGCATCCGCCAGGTTGTTGATGCCTACATGAAATCAAAAAGTCCCACACCTGGACCCGCCTCTTCTGGCTCCCCTCCTGCTGCCGAGACGATGCCTTTCTTTGACGCCAAAGTTCTCGCGTCCATTAATGGCTTCAAGGATGTCTCGGTCAAAGCTCTCAACCCAAAGCTTGGCGAAGCCAAAGCGGAGGCTGTCACGTTGTCCGCTATTGACCGAGTACTTGGCATAGCAGATGCTAGCATTGTCCCGCCACCTGGTGAGGGCGAGGCTGTTGGCAACTTCGAAGGGATCGAGCTGCACCTCATGAAATCCATTCGGCAGCTTCTGACGGGTATGAACCAGAAGGTTTGAGATCGAGATTTGATGTTGTTGCTGTTACAATCACTGAGCTGCCACCTCTGGATTGACCAGAGTCAAGTTCAAGGATACTGCGAGGGTTAGAAAGAGATAGTGGAATACTAGAGTAGGGTACAATGCTTTTAATGGCGTTTGGATGGTCTAACGACGGATACGACCCAGGGGCGTGGGACTTATTTTACCAAGGCTCTAACGTTCCAAAGCAAAGGACCCTTTATGCTTTAGGGCATTCTTTTCATGATAGGGTCACATGTCGAGCCAAGAAGCTTGATCCAAAAAGGTACATGGAGTTTCTTGTTGGGGCCATTGATGCCCCTTTCTTCTCTTGTCTCATATACCTCTAGAGCAAGCGATCATCTTATCCAATTCGATATTTCATGAGTATTTTTCTGCATTCAACCCATCCGCGTGAGACTATGTGGACTTCAGAGCTTAACTGCAC
>JAADJF010000425.1:0-16987 GCA_012932015.1 Fusarium acutatum
TTTTTTATTTTTATTTTTTTTTGTTGGGTTGACATTACACGGACTAGCCTCTATTTTCTGTGAACAGACCTTTCAAGGACTTCCATGATATGACTTAACCATGAGACTTTAACAATGAAGCCATATCTCCTTGTCTCAAAAGGGCATATTCCTTTATGTACGGAAATATACCGAGACTCTTGTTCTACTCTTCTTCTGGTGGTCATTTGATAAACAAACCTGGAACACGGGCCGTATTTCCTACCGAATATTTCTCCACTAGGTATAGCGCCCCAAAATAAGCATAACCCACCTCATCACCCCGCAAGTCTTGTCACCACCAACACTTAGCATTCCGCTGGCCCTCTTTCCCATTGAGGCTCTACAACGCACCGCGGTATTTATCCGCTCTGCAGATCCCTCCCTCACACAAAACCTCCTCCCATCTCACTCTCTCCCATCCACTTTGTTCTCACACTCTCATCCTCATCATGTCGAGCACAGCTACGCAAACACAAGAACCCATTGAGCTCACGACTCTGGAAGGATGTCACGTCCGCGGTAAAGAACTCGAAGAGCAACCTTCGCCCCCACCGGATGATATTCCCCCGCCGTATGCGTCGGCGCAGGTGCAGAGATGGAATTATCCGAGGGGAAATATAGCCAAGTTGGCCTTTGCTTTTCTGTCGTTTATCATTGCGGGTATGAATGATGCGGCTGTTGGTGTATGTATCTCCCTCCAATATAATTGACTTTGCTAATGATCGCAGGCTTTGATCCCATATGTACGTTGATAAACCCAATCAAACCACTTCTCTAACAATCACAGCTCGAAACATACTACGATCTCAGCTACACCATCATCTCTCTCATCTTCCTCACCCCCTTCGCAGGCTACTCAGTCGCCGCATTTACCAACGCCCGCATCCACATGAAATTCGGCCAACGCGGAGTCGCCATCATGGCGCCAATCTGCCACCTCATAACCTTCATCGCCCTCGCCCTGCATCCTCCCTACCCCGTCCTCGTGGTATGCAACATCATGAGCGGTTTCGGAAACGGACTAACAGACGCGTGTTTCTGCGCTTGGGTCGGAGCCATGGATAAAGCGAATACAGTGCAGGGCTTCTTACACGCTTTTTACTCGTTTGGCGCTTTGTTTTCGCCGCTTATTGCGACGAGCATGGTTGTTTCGGCGGGGCTGCCTTGGTATACGTTTTACTACGTTATGGTGAGTCATCATGTATGTGTCGTACTTTGCGTTGGCTAATGGTGTAGATTGGCATTTCTGTGGTGGAGTGGGTTGGTTTGACTGTTTCGTTTTGGCAGCAGACTGGTGCTGTTTATCAGGCTGAGCATGCTGCGAATAACTCGGAGGATAGTGGTGCTGGAACCAGAGAGGCGCTCAAGTCCAAGGTTACGTGGCTTTGCGCGTTATTTTTCTTTGCATACATGGGTGTTGAAGGTATGTCTGCCCTGGTCCTGATCATGAAGCCGAATACTCATTCTTGTAGTCGGTCTTGGTGGATGGGTTGTTACATTCATGCTCCGCGTCCGAAAAGCTTCAGCTTATGCTTCGGGAGCTTCAGGAACTGGCTTCTGGGCTGGTATGGCTCTTGGGCGTGCATGTCTTGGTTTCGTAACCGAGCGATTCGGCGAAAGACTTTGTCTGACGATCTATCTCCTCATCTGCATTGGTCTGCAACTCCTTTTCTGGCTCGTACCAAAATTCATCGTATCGGCCGTTGCAGTCTCTTTTCTCGGCTTCTTCCTCGGCCCTCTATTTCCTGGAGCAGTTATGGTCACAGCCAAGCTTCTACCCGCCAAGATCCACGTTTCTGCTATCGGATTTGCGATGGCAATTGGCGGTACCGGCGGAACGGTGTTTCCATTTGCCATCGGTGCTATAGCTAATCATAAGGGTGTTGGTGTTTTGCAGCCTATCATTCTTGCGCTGATTACTGTTGTTGCTGGTGTTTGGCTGAGCTTCCCCAGGATCAAGAAGAAGGATTAGGAGCCAGGAACCCGACGTGCTGTAACAGCTCAAAGCTTAAAGCGGGACTGGTGTTTGGCTGTTTGTTCATGACGCATTGGTTTTCGTCATAAGCATATGTGAGAGCAATCAATGAGGTAGTGAGGTATTAAAGACTAGGATATATTAACGAGTAATCCTTCACAAAGGTATCATAGTACAGACAAGGCTAACAACGAGGTCTTCACCAAATACAGGCATACCTGTCGCAATGCGAGGATAACTAGCCTCTTTAGTTTCTCATTTTACCGCCATCCGATCATTCATACTTTTTTTAATGAACATATTTAATATCCCGCCTCAGCTACCCCAGATTTCCGTTTCACCGATGATCTCTCGTAATAACGGCTGCTCGGGAAGAACCCCGATCTCAATATCCGGGGTACTCACCCCAACCAATCCAACCCCTCCAAACCGTCTTTTCTATGGATCTCTACGGCCAAAATTCCCCCAAACTGTCGATCTTCAACCGTCCATCGGCCAGAATTACCCACTCAAGAGCCGGCATTCTCTCAACATGCCCCATCGGCCGAATGCCCGTGTTCACACTCCAGCAACTGCGTTACACTCAGACTCGTATCATTATAATACCCTGACACTTCCATTCCCGTACACCATTCTCATTCTTACCATTATCACAATCTCACCATCTTAACGGCCAAAATGTCTAAACCAATCGTCCTCCATCTCGGCGACGATATTAAATGGAACCATGATCTCTACAAGACCTTCACATCTCACTTTGAGATCAAGCGCTCGCACAGCATGTCCCGCCCCGACTTCATCAACGCCCTGAAACAAAAAACCTTCGGTGACTTTTTCGCTATCTACAGACCGTTCTGGAACACAGGCGGTGAGATGGGAAACTGGGATGATGAACTGATCTCCCTTCTTCCTGCATCGTGTAAGATTTATGCTAGCGCTGGAGCTGGCTTTGATTGGGTTGATACAGCTGCACTTGCAAAGCGAGGTACGTCCACCACTCCATAACTTGAATGACAGTTATTTATGGGATTGCTTAGGCGTCACGTATTGCAACGCAGCAGCATCTTGCACAGAATCTGTAGCAGACGCAGCAATCTGGCTCATCATCTCCGTCTTCCGCAACCTCAGCTGGTCCAGCACAGCAGCCCGCTCAGGCGACAAAGACAAATTCATCGACGCCAACAAGAATCTGGCCCCGGTATCCCGCAACCCCAGCGGCTTCACCCTCGGAATTATTGGTTTCGGGCGCATCGGCCGGCGCATCGCTGAAAAAGCCTACAAAGCACTTGACATGAAGATCATCTACAACGACATCGCCCAAATGCCCTCTTCACTCGAAACTCCCCTCAACGCTACTTTTAAATCATCAGATGATCTCCTCGCTGAAGCAGACTGCGTCGTCGTCGCTACGCCCTTTGCTGGCGAAACCCTCCTCAACAAAGCGGGTTTGTCAAAAATGAAGCGTGGTGCGAAGCTAGTTAACATTGCACGTGGAAAACTTATTAATGAAGCTGATCTCGTTGAAGCGCTTTCTAGCGGTCATTTATCAGGTGCTGGACTAGACGTCTTTGAGAATGAGCCGTATATCAGCCCTGAGCTGCTGAAGATGAAGAACGTGGAGCTGTTATCGCACAATGCGGGTGCGAGTTTGGATTCGCATATTGGCTTTGAGAAATTGGGGATGGAGAATATTATGGAGTTTTGGAAGACCGGGAAGGCGATTTCGCCTGTCAATGCTCATTTGATCAAGCAGAGCAAGTTGTAATCTTAGCGTTAAAAATGATATGTTGTTAGTTTGAAGGATGGTTGGTTACTCAATATGATACACTATGGTACCCTGTCATTAGGAATTATCTTTTTGATAAATGATCTACAGAAGGATTGAGGCGCAGATCAGGAAGTGTCGTGATTCTCGTCAGGTCATCCTTTGAGTGAATGCATAAAGACGTGCGTTTAGCGGCTGACGGATGAAACGTAACATCTCTCAGGTCAGATCCTTCACCAACACCAGGATAGACCCAATCCTTCATCACTACACTTACTTCACTCCTCACATAATAAACCATTGTCAATTGACTAATACCCTGAAACATTCTCAGTCTCCGTTCTCATCTCAACATCCCAATCTACCTTCCTAGCTGGCCAGTTATCCGCCATCACAACTCATCAAACACCCCAGAAACCACCTCAATTAAACGCTCCAACAAATCATAATCCTCAATTCACCTCTTCGGAGCATTTCTACCAAATCGGCCCGTTACTGGCCCTCTCGAGATGAAAGGAGCATGGACTTCATCCCCCTCTTGAACCCTTGTTTCAAACATCCGCACTAGTCCAGCAAATCACATCGCCCAACAGCACATCTACCATCAGATGAAACCCCGTTTCATCCTTTCCCTCAGATATATATTAAAACCTGTTTCTGAATACCCCGGTTTATAATGCATCTCGAATGTTTCCGACGCGATATCCCTGGGAACATCACCACTGAGTCTTTTTTTGTGAACTGAAACATATGATGGGTTGTAGTATATAGATGTAGTAATTGACCAGAATTCATTGTGCTCTGTAGCCTTCTGCATCATATTCCTTTGTTTATTGTTTTAGTCATTCTTTGATAGAATGCGTTCGTTCCTTATTTTAGCTTGCCTTCTCGGCACAGCTTTATCCGCTCCTTTTAAAACATCTTCCCTCGACACCACCCGCGAAGGCTTTCTCAAAGCTCATCCAGGTGGTACAAACAATGTTGAAGTAACAGACAACAATCTCCTCAACGGGACATACGCAAGAAACAAAACTCGTGTTTTGACACACCGCGCTGAACAAGCGACATTGCCTCTGAAGCTGGTGAACAACTTCAGCGGCGGAAACGTCAGAGCGTATATCTCAGGGCTGGACTCTGACGGTACAGTCGTCTTCATAGGCGCGAGTGGAAATCTTGTATATCCTAGATCAGGAGGTTCGAAAGTCCCTGTTGAGATCAAGGATAACATCGCTATTCCTCTCCCGGCACAGGGTCAGACTCTTGAGTTTACTGTTCCTATATCCATGAGCTCTGGGCGCGTTTATTTCGCCAATGAAGATCTTCACTTTTTTGTCGTTGACATTGGAAGTGGCGATGGTTTAGTCCAGCCCTCTGTTACGAATCTTCAAGACCCTAGTGCTGGTGTAGATTGGGGTTTTGTGGAATTCACCTACACGAATGGCGTTCTTTACGCCAACATCAGTTATGTCGACTTTGTCGGCATTCCTCTTGGGATGGGTCTTTCTCTTAAAGATGGAAGTACGCAATCGTGTGCTGGACTCGAGTCTGGTGCTGTGAGTAAGATATGCGATGATCTTGTTAAGCAGAAAGATAAGGATGGGAGAGCGTGGACGTTCATGTGCATTGCGAATGCGCAGGGTAAACCAGTCCGTGTGCTTTCGCCGGGAAATCAGTATGATCTTGAACCAATTAGCTTTGGGGACTATTGGGATACGTATGTCAACGATGTGTGGAGCAAATACTCCTCGCAAGACCTCATTATCAACACGCAGTCTGAAGCAGGCAATGTCAAGTGTCGCGTCACAGGAGACCAACTCACTTGCGACGGCGACAACAGAGGATACGGCAAACCCAACACCAAAGACATCTGGGGCTGCAACAGTGGTCCATTTACTGTAATGGAAGGCGACAATGCAGTTCACGCAGCGGTTGTTCCTCGTCTCTGCGCTGCGTTTGTTCGAACTACACTCCTTGTTGACGGAGGCGATACGCAGCCCAAGTTGGGACAGGAAGCGTACTATAAGAATGATCCGACGAACCACTATAGCCGGATTGTACATTCTTATGAGGTTGATGGCAAGGGATATGCATTTCCGTATGATGATGTCAATCCGGATGGGAATGAGAATGCTTCGGGGGTTGTTTCGGGTGTGCCAGATACTTTGACCATTTTTGTTGGTGGACCTTCTGCATAGAGTTCTGTATATTATTCACTTCTTGTAAGAGTATTTTATTGATGCAAGACCATTCACTCGTTCCTCTATATGTCTTGAAACACCTTTTGTGTGTACGTTTTGTCATAGCAGGTTTGAGGACAACATGCGTTCAAGTTGCCATCCCCAAAATATCACACTCGATCATGATAGAACTCATTTGCAAATAATCCATCCGTGCAATTTAACGCTATGCTAACTATACAATCTTATCCTTACAATCTCGCAGCAGCATTTCCACCCGAACAACAACTCTTACCCCCAAAAGCCAACTGACTAACCTTATCACTCTGATCCAACGCCCCCTTCTTCTCCGCAACCTGCGTAGGTGTAATCGAGTAACTAGGCGGCACATCCATACAAGGATTGTTTGTAAAGAAGTTCCTAGGTCGAAGCAACAACGTCATTGGCTCGACAGGCATGATGGGGAAGTCTTCTGGCGCAGGGATGTGTGTCACGCCGAAAGTGTGCCAGAGAACAATATCGGTGTTTTCCGTGGATGCTGTGCCTTCAGCGATCCACTCGGGAAGACCTTGGGAGGGCTCGCCGGATGTTTGGGGGACGTGACGACCTGCAGCCCAGAGCTCATCATCGCGATCTGGACATTGTTAGTATTGTACCGTACAAAGGGAGGTGAAGTACTTACAGGGTGTGACGTGAACAGCGTGGCGGGCGAAACCAGCGCGCTTCCAGACCAACGATCCCTCCTTGGGCAAAAGGCCTGGGACTTCTCTGCTAACAAGCTTATAAGACGCAGGCTTCTTGGAATAAGGATGCAGCTTATTCTCATTAACCATCTCCCACGTCCTGCTCGTCGCACCGTTATAATCCGTCTTGGCCTGCCCACTCGTCCTCAACTTGGTCTTCTTAGCGTAAAACGCATTACCGTATTTATTCTGGGGACTTCCGACGGGTGCCTCGCTAGCAACCGTATCAACCATGTTGACAGTGTTGTTCACACCGTCGATCATGGGGTTCACGCGCAGACAGAACAGGTGCTGATGGTTGTGAGCGTTAACCTGGGGATAAACCTCTGTACCCCATGGTCCAGCCTCTTCACCCTCGTTGAGGGCGTATGTGTTGAGAATACCAGTGAGTTTAATCTCAGGCTGGATTGTGCCGTCTTGGTGGAAGACCCACTGGCATGCGTACTCGTAGTTAGCCGCTGTAAAGATCTGCTGCACGATGAGTTTTCGCGCGCGTGTGACTGTGACGGAATCATCGCGGAAGTCGGTATGCTTGAAGAGAATACCGTTATCCTCTTCATGAATACAGATAGCATTCTTGATGGTGCGGATAGAACCGTCGCGCGCGGCGAATTCGGCGTCGAGGTAGTGGATCACACCCTTGCAGTCGCAGCCCAGAGCAAGAGAGTTGGCCATGTATCCTGCGCCGTATTCACCGAGATCAAAAGCGTGCTTTCGCTGATGAGGATGCTCAGGTGCACCGTACGGGACAACCATCTCTGAGAGGGAAAGACGGTAGAAGATAGGTCGCTCGATACCCTTGTCCGTAAAGGTAATGTGGTTCAGCACAATACCCTCCTTGTAGTTGAAACCAATATGGAACTTGAAGTTCTGCCATGACAAAACACGACCATTCATGGTGAACGACACACCCTCAGGCTGTGTGATGTTGATAGGCTTGATATCCTTGCGATAACCACCGTTCTCATTGATGTAGCGAGGAGTGTAGTCAATAGCCTTCTGCTTGCTCAATGGGCGGCGCACGCTGGGAGTGTCAATGTGGATGATGGCCTTTTTGGCGCCGTCGTAGATGGGGCAGAAGTCAAGAGGGTACTGATACTGGAAGGTATCGGGGTCAGGGCGGTAGTACATCAGTGCCTGCTGAAGACGAATGTTGCTGCCAAAGCGCTCATCGTAGCCGATTGTCCAGGGGTCGCAGTAGACCTTGTGCATGTCTGATTTGGGGATGCCGGAGATTTCGCACTGTTCTATGACCTTGGGGTCCTTGCGCATGATCTCCTCTACCTGGATGAGTTCCTCAGGTGTGATCTACCTTGTCAGCTATGTTCAAAGACTACCAGGTGAGTGAACTTACAATAGGTTGGAGACCATCGAGCTTCTCCCACTTCTGGACCTTTCTCGTCTTAAGATCCACAAGACCATCGTAAACCGCTCCATCAGGAAGAATAACAGTGACATCCGCAATTCTCGCAGGTTTATTCCCATCAGAAGGATGCTCCAGCCATCTCAACATCTCCTTCTTGCGGGGCTCATGTAGAGTTACGGCATTGAAGAGGAGTTGGCCAGATTGATACTTGCGGATAGCCTCGACGGCAGCAGTGATCTCATCTCCGGAGAGAGGATCAAAAGGATGATGTTGCGTGAGACCCATGATTACTGTGTTATGTTTGAGGTTTACTGGTTAGGTGAAGACGAGGGAGGAGAGGAGGAGGGGATATATAGTTTTCGGGGACATGATGATAAGAACGTCTCGAGTTGGAAATACACGACTCTTTTTTCCGTATCGGGATTGATGCGTGACAGCTCCTCTAGCTCTCGTGGTGGGGAGGCGATATCGCGGGGTAAATCGTGAGCCTCACGGAAAGATAAACTGGATTGGGGTTAGTTATCAGTTGATAAGATAACTCGACCTCCCCGCTTGAATTAATTACAAAACAGGTAATTATAACCTGTTTCTCTCGCCGGTTATTGAGTCCCGTTGAGTGCCGCTACGTAACAAGATCATGATGGAGAGGAATATCTCTGTTTTGGTACTTAATACACCTCGTGACACTTACCAAAGAAGCTGTTTTATCCAGAATTAACCTCTTCCATCTTGATGGGCGGGCCTGGAACTGAGATTCCGAGTTCCGGAGTGGATAAAAGCCGATTGAGTCCAGATTTTGTTTTGTTTTCTTTGGGTAAGAATATGAGGCTTTCCCCGGATTTTGCGATTAGCTTGCTTGTCTGCTTGATGCAGCTGTGCCGATTGTAACTGCGAGTGGTGTTGAGTTGCGACAAGCTGTTCTCAATTGCAGAGACAAACCCTCTTTCTTGTCATCGCAGACATGATGTGTATTCTGTCGATTGCAACATGCGATACTGTCAGGCTGAGTCTTGATCTTGGGCGCGATTGATGCTTGTCTCAGCGCCATCATCAGCACTTCAAGCGCTGTCTCAGCTCCCCAACACCAATTAGCAGAAGAGATTCCAGCAATTGTGTTGCGACAGCATCATTGGAGCCTCGAGCTGAACAACTCCACGCGATATGTACAGTACAGAAGAAACTGTCGCGTAGTTGCGATATTCGATGCTGGCCACAATTGTGTGTATTTGCTTCTGTGTCACCTCCAGAGTCCTGCATGCTCATGGGAGGACTCGTGCCAAAAGAGAAACGCGCATTTGCGCGCTGCGCCAAACAAACATGAGTGAGGTCACATATTTTAGACCGCATTTTCCACGAGACCATCATTTGCAAATTTCTCTCTTCTTCTCCAATATCCTCAATATTCTTTATACTCAATAGTTATCAATATTACTGCATTCATCATCTCGTTTTGTTCCCGCGACTTTACCAATACGAGGCGTTCGCCTGCGTCACCTCCACAATGGAACATCGTCCGCTCCCCCATCACTCTCCCGCGTTGCAGCGCTACCTCGAGGAGCCAGCGTCTCTATACGAACGATTAATCGCAGGCAGCGGTTCCGACCGAAAGAAATTCTACGTCGACTGCCACAAACCCCAGCTACGCACCGTTCGAGAATATGTCTCCCGTCGAGAACCAAGCCAGGTGGAACGATTCCCTTTTGTCTGTGTCTTTCATTACGAGGGATGCCGTCAAAAATTCGAGAACAAACGAGATTGGAAGGATCATGTCGTTTCTCAGCATTTGGCGTTGAGCCGGGTCTTTTGGGAGTGCACTGAACCCAGCTGCACGCGCATCGAGTGCCCTCGCCATCAAAGACTCTTCGCCAATAAACACGATTTTCGAACCCATCTTATCCAATATCACCAGCCAAGCAATCCCCACGATAAAAAGAACGATATAACATTTCTTCCCGATGCAGAGGTTCAATGGCTTCTGGATCGTCAAGACTCGTCAATGCGCATGCTATGTGGACTGCCTGAAAACCTAGGCTGCCCCATGCCCCAATGCGCATCGGTGCATTTCACTGGTCCTACGGCCTGGGACCAACGCCTCAACCACGCTGCTGAGCATTTCCTCGCCAGTCCGCAATGTCTAGATGTATTTGGAGGCGAGAATGACGCAGAGCTTGTACAGTGGGCATCACGCAATAGTGCCGCTGTCTATCAGGAGATGCCAAATGTTTGCCTTAGACAACATGATTGCGACAAGTCGCTCGCAGACAGTGGCTATAGCAGCATGTCTGGCATACACCGACGATCAAATATTTCACAGCATGGCGATTCATCCCCTCCGGTGCCCTCCAAGATGCCAGGGCAGACGAGCGATGCCACATTCTATGATCGCAGCATGGAGGAACTATGCTTAAGTGCAGAGGCTGTCGGTATTGGAGGCTGGGTCCGAGATGGCGAATATCTGGAGCCTATAATTGACGAAGAGAGCAATTCTTCAGCATCCCAGTCTGTTCAGCAACCTTTCTCCCAAAACGAGTCCATGGACGACCGTGAAACAGTTGGTACTTCACAAGACTCTGACTCTAGTGATGGGTCTGATGGATCTCCGGAGACTGCGGCTGTTATGCAATGGTTCCATGGATGGCTCCGACAAGGGCTGTCGTCGTTGACACAAGAGAGACCCAGTGGAAATAGAAATGGAAATGGCAGTCAAAACACCGCTTCTCAAAATAAGGCCGGTTCTGGTTCAGGCACGCAGAAGAAGCAGGGAACAACTCGACCTCGTCGTGCCTCAAAGCGCAAGAGAGGCAAAGACGACGAGGATGACGGAAATGGTGAGAGTCCCAAATCTCAATGTGTTGATGGAGGTCAGCGGACACGAATGCTCGCCTGTCCCTTCTACAAGCGCAATCCTCGCAAGTACGGACAGCGCCGGTGGAAGAGCTGTGCATATCCTGGCTACGAGTCCATGCATCGACTGAAGTAAGTGTCCCTTCGAAAAAGACAAGTCAAAGCTTGAATTTCTTACAACAACGAATAGAGAACATATTCAGCGTAGACACTCATTGCCCGAGTACCAGTGTCGGCGCTGCCGCGTGGATCTCCAGACATCGGAAGCTCTGGAGGCGCACTCACAGCAATTGCAGGCGTGCACTCCCTGCATTAGTGCGCAAGACGGATTAAGTCAAGATCAAGTAAAAAGAATGAAGAGTAAGAAAGGAACGGGGAAGAACAAGAGCGACGTAGACAGATGGAATGACGTGTACTCGATTGTCTTTCCGCATGATCAGCAGACGCCCAGTCCTTGTATGTCAGCACCCCCTCCCCACCGCTTCTGTACGAAAACAACTGACGATTTAGATCTCGACGATACTGACCAAGATACAAATGCCAGGGAGTTCAATCTCTGTCATGAGTTCGGCCGTTTTTTAGAGAGGGAGCTGCCCCCACTTGTCGGGAGACGTTTGAGCACGGTCGGATGTCCGTTGCCGGAGACCATAAAAGACAATATTGAGCAATATGTGAAAGGACTGGTTCCTCAGTTGCAAGGCTCGTTTTTGGAGGAGATGGGTTTTGTGGCGGGTGGGCAATTGGATGTTGCATCGACGACAAATGATGGAGACAGCTTCGTGGAGTCTACCACGACAAGACGCACTTCTGAAGACTCAGCGACGACGGTTCAACAAGACAGCACCAATGGATATCCGACGACAACATTCCCGAAAGGAAGCACATCGCAAGAAGCTATGTCTATGTTTCCGACTAGCAATGGCTCTAAAGAATTGAGCATGATGCCTCAAGTTGGATACTCCACCGCAGAGTCGACAATGCTCCAGAGCGGGACTTTTTCTGCGCCATCGAGCATGATGATCCCGACGTCTCAAGCAATAATACCAGATTTTGCACCGACGATGCAGGATTGGCAGGCTTTTTTCCAGTTTGGCTTTGATCCAAACCTTGCTTCGGGGTTTGGTGGGACGAATAATTCTTAGGATACAAGTTTATACCTATTTGTTGCCTTGTATAATACAAGTTTTGACTAAGATGTGCTTCTATTGTTACAGCGTCATAATCATTTCGATAGGTGACAGTTCACCAAGTTTGTGAAATACATAATTCATGAATGGGATAACGCAGCTCACTGAGCCGCCTGCTTCTTAGTGGGTGTGTGCACTAAATCCATCAGTTTTCAGCGTCTGCCAGCGCTACTTGTTAGTGGACAGGCGTCGCAAGCTGACACTCATCCTAACCACCAAGGAATCATCACCATCAATGCAATATACACTCAAATAATCTCATTGTTGCTCAAACTTTTATTAATAGTAGATAGATCATTCGCTCAGACTTGTTTGTATATATAACATGACATATCGACCGCCAACTCCAGATATCTATGATTTGCTTTGCTTTGGTGACTTTCCTTTCCATTCCTATGAATAAATGATTGCTCTGATCGAACTCGTACACTTTGAAACAGATGCAGCACTCGTTCAATCTCTAAATAATGCAACATAACATAACCCAAAATTAACACAAGTATCCAGTTCGGACTCAAGCCTGTCGCGCCTCAAGGTTCTCGTTACTAGCACCCTGTCCAGGCTGCAGACCTGCTACACTCGCAGCTACAATACCCGGCATGCCAACGACGGACATCATCGGCGAGATGGGCGGTCTGTTCGAGGATCTTGATGAACCACGACGACTGCGGAGCTTGCTTCGAGGTCGAGACTCGGATCTCTTGCGTCGAAGCATCTTCTCACGTGAACGCGCCATGGCATCGCTTAACGCCGTCATGCGTCCGCCACGAACACGCTTCAAGAACTCAAGATCATCGCGAATGCCAAGAAGTGCGGTATCCATATCATACCCCTCCAGATTCTCCTTAGGAAACGGCTCAGTGCCCTCTTCCTCAGAGGTATCCTTCTTCTTGCGCGAGAAGCGGATCCAGCTTGGCCACAGCTTAGCAAGAACCTTGACAAAAGCATGGAACCACTCATCGGGGAACAAACGAATGAGCACACCGATGGGGATTGAGAAGAATCCAAGAACGAGAGAGATTCCCCACTGGATACCGTTCAAGCGGGTAACCACAAAGGCGTCGCTGCCGAAGAAGATGATGATGATTTGTCCAGCTGCCATGATGGTCATCATGAGCATGAACAAATGGTTGCGGTGCAGACCCTCGAAGATGTTGAGCTTGTTATCGATGCGTCGACTGTTGACGAGCTTGAAGATCTGCATAAAGACAAAGATGTTGAAGATGAGGGAGCGGACTTCGCGTTCGTCGTAGCCGAGGATTGAATCGCGACCGAACCAGAGGACGAAACACACGATGAGCTGGTAGATCGATTGGCCGATGATCATCTTCCACATGGTGATTGTAATGAGCGGTGCAGTTCGCGCCTCGGGTTCGCGGTGCAGAAGACTTCCGGTGGGGGGATCGGTAGCAAGAGCGAGAGCGGCAAAGGTGTCCATGATGAGGTTAACCCAGAGGAGTTGGACAGCGTTGAGAACGGATTTCTGCTCATCGTCCGAAACAGCTGAGATAAAGGTTACGCCGACAGCTGTGATGTTAACGGTAAGTTGGAACTGCAAGAACTTCTTGACCGAGTCGTTAATAGCACGACCCCAACCCAAAGCCACAACAATAGACGAGAAGTTATCGTCCATGAGGATAATATCTGATGCTTCCTTGGCGACCTCCGTACCAGTGATACCCATCGAGAAACCAACATCCGCTGCCTTGAGCGCAGGAGCATCATTTGTTCCATCGCCAGTGACAGCGACAATCTCACCGAGCGATCGCAACGTCTTGACGAGGATGCGTTTATCCTCTGGACTCGATCTCGCGAGCACACGGAGTTTCTTGACAACAGCTGTGCGATCTGATTCAGAGAGCTTGCGGAAGTCGGAGCCCTGCATCACGGCGTTGGGCTCGTTGATGGTGCTTTCGGTGAGGATACCGCAGTTGAGAGCGATGGCGCGCGCGGTCTCGACGTTGTCGCCTGTGACCATCTTGACATTCACGGAAGCAATACCGCAGTCGTTTACAGCTTCGGGAACACCCTTGCGCACGGGGTCTTGGATGCCGACTACGCCCATCCATGTGAGGTTGTGCACCAGATCAGTCAGATCGATATCAGCGTTATCGTCTTCGGGGCGGAGGCTAAGCACAGGAGGCCAGTTCTCAAAATCGCGGTACGCAAGACCCAAAGTTCGAAGGGAGTTCGTAGCGTAGTTGAAGATGATAGAACGCAGTTCCTCTTTTCCATCGTCAGAGAGGGCTTCGGTGGTAGGTGATGTAGTAGGGTCGCCGAGAATGGTGGTGCATTCGCCGAGAACAATTTCGGAAGCGCCCTTGATGTAGAGTCTGTACTTGGGCTTGTCCTTTGTCGGGCCGGGGATTTGAACGACGGCGCCCATGCACTTGCGCTGGGAGTTGAAGGGGAAGAGACGTGTGATGGGATGGTTGGCGCGTTCGATTGCGAGGGGGCCGAGACCGAGATAGCGACGGGCCCAGTCGAGAAGAGCAGTCTCAGTCTTTGTACCGACGAAGCCTTGTTTACCTTCATCATCTGACTCGAAAGCCGTGGTGTTGACGGTGATGGCAGTCTTGAGAAGTTCCTTGTACTCAGGATCAAGCTTAGTCGCGAACTGAGCGAGTGCAATAGTCTCTCTCTTCTCAGCACCAGCAGATTCCTGCTCGAACGACGAATCGCCAAAGGAAAAGAGTCCGCGAATACCCAGTGAGCCAGCGACGACGGTCATGATGTTCTCGGTGAGCGTACCAGTCTTGTCGGAGCAGATAACCGTGGCGTTACCCATAGTCTCGCACGATTGAAGATGTCGCACCAGGTTATTCTCGCGCGTCATCTTCTTCGTCGCGAAGGCGAGGGAGAGTGTTACTGCGAGGGGAAGACCTTCTGGGACGGCGACGACGATGACGGTGATGGAAGTGATGAGGATCTGTAAGAAGTCTTGGCCCTTTTGCTCGCCTGTTTCACGGTTGTTGGGGAGTTTGGCGAGGAATTCGATGAGGAGGACGAAGAAGAGAAGGAGACCAGCTGCGCTACCAAGCTTTGCAATGTATCCTGACCTGTTAGTATGTATCTTACAATTGGGATGGTTGACTTACCTGCGAGGAGATTGAGCTTTGCTTGGAGAGGCGTCAATCCCGGATCATCACGAAGCGACATCATTGTCTTTCCATGACTACTCTGCTCTCCCACTGCCGTAACAAGAAACGTGCCTACACCATCGAGTACCTTTGCACCGGAGATGATAAACGGATCAAGCTTCTTCAACTGCGGCGCCTGCTCATGCAACAGCGCATGAAGAACCTGCTCAGCTGGAACTTTCTTAATAAGATCCGACTCTCCCGTCGCCGAACTCTCATCACAGCTAAGATTATGACCCTCGATAAAAACACCATCCACGGGGATAACATCACCTGGTTCGAGAAGCATGACATCGCCGACTAGCACGTCGTGAATAGAGATGTTTTGCGGTTTTCCGGAGCGCGTGATCTTGACGATGCGGTCTTCCTTCTTCTGGTTGAGTTTCTGGAACTGTCGTTCTTTTTGCCAATCGTTTGCTGCGCCCACCACAACGACGATCGTGATGGCAACGATGATGGCGACGCCTTCGACCCATTCGACTTTTGCACCGCCGTCTTCATGCGATCCTCCAAAGGTTTGGTAGAGACCTAGGGCGAGTGACACCACGGCTGCGATGCAGAGAAGAATGAGCACGCGGTCTTGTAGAGCGATCCATGCTAGTTCAAGAAATGACTTTGACTTTGGTTCCGGGAGGCGATTCGCGCCGTATACTCGTTTCCGATCAGGAAACGCATCTTTTCCTGAAGCATGAGCATCACTATGCGTCGCCTTCTCAACCTTTGAGGAAGTCGCTTCCTCAAATGATACTGCACCGCTGAGCTTTCCCTCGTCCACGCTCAGACCAGCCTTTGCATCAGTCCTCAAGCCCTTCTGCAGACCGGGTAAACCACCGAGCGCAACGAACGCCGCCAAGTTCTTTGGGTTAATGAGTTTCGCCAATTGACCGGGCGAAAAAGCGAATGGGTTGTTTTCCACGTGGAATAGGTCTTCCTCGCCGGGGTCGGGCTTTAGGATTTCGGCTTGGTCGCCTTTTCTTAAGGCTTCTACCTCGCGAGACATTTGTTCATAATCGGTACCGACTTTTGTAGAGGGCGACGAGGACCATGATTCGGTTCTGGATTTAGCCGTCGGTACTGCAAGAGTATTCGTATCGTCTAGCGGAGATGGAGAAATTGAATCTGCTGGTGCTACTCAATAAAACATATTATGTTAGTTACTTTATCGTATGATGTGAGAAAGTCATCGCACTGGAGATTTACCGGGATCGTTTGAGTCGACAGCCGCAGTGTCGACAGTGATTGTAGGAGCGCGCGGACGTCGTGGAGTGCTAGAGTCCATGTTGAACGACGACCTGTGAGATGGAATGTGTGGTTCATGAGAGAAGGGGAAAAAAAGGTGGAAAGAGGAGAAGCCAAGATATTGAGACTTGAAAGCGCTGGGGGTGAGAGAGGATCAAGGCAGGGGAATGAAAATACACTTCCGACACAGCCACAGCCACGAGGCATGCCAAGATCCTGGGCGGGCTGTGTGATTGGTGATGTCGAGGGCTAAGATGTTATTGCTTGGAGTTGCGAATCTTGGCATTTACAGGGGTGCTTTTTTGTTCAAGGTACCTTAATCAGGATGGATTGTTCCGTACTCTACGGCCCAAGGGTGTATTCCAACGACTGTATATCAATAAAAAAAATAATTGTATTACCGGACCATTCCATCTTGACGGCAATGTCCTCGATCTCCTCGCAGTCTCTTCTCTGGTCAGTGGTTGATCTGTCGTATTCCAACCGCCAGCCAAGATCTAAACGCCCACTAACCGTCCCCCGTCCAGGCC
>JAADJF010000427.1:0-12588 GCA_012932015.1 Fusarium acutatum
TTTCTGTTCTGATGGTGCCTGACTTGGGTCCCACTGATGGTCTCGTTAGTGGTTTCTTGGGCTCTGATGGACCAGATGCAGTTCTTGAAAAAAGTTTCATGTGAGGGAGGTGTCTTGCGTGCGTGCGTGCGTGCGTGTGTATGTCATGTAAGTTACCCGCTTGGTCTAACAAACTTCAGTACGACGCTGGCTCTTGATTCCCAGGATATAGGTAAGCCGAGGTGTATATGTAGATCTGGACCAGAACAATCAGCCTCACTCTTGAGTAAGACAACCCCTGATTGAACATGATTTCTTGTCTCGTTCCGTAACTATATCATCAAATGTTTGTGTGTTGGCTTGTATGTAACCAAAAGTATATAGTCTATAAACAAATACTCGGTGTTAAATATGAGAAACTTTAGGTCCCAAACAATGGAAACCTTGTATATATCCCTGCTGCTCTTTGCTTCATCCTTGACCTGTAACCAAACCCTGCGACTTGCCTTTACTGTCCGTGAGGCCCTGTCTCGTGTCCACATACACGCGCCGACCTCTAAGCCGAGCGCCAAACACTGGCGTTAGGCCAATCTTTTAGGTCCCCATTGTCAACTGGATACTCCGTACTTGACCTATTTTTCTTCTCCTCCTCTGATCACTCGCTCTCACGTCAACCTCGACTATCTATCTGCTGATCGCAACTTGCTTCCTCTCCTCCAAACCAGCTTGTCGCTCCTGGCTTCCAGGGCGCGCTGTGAGAGAGAAAAGCCTGTAACTAGATCATCGATTGTATCACCACCAAAGACACGTGCCAAGTGTCTATTGTACGATTGATTGTTGACTCCCGTCCATTGATTGCCATTTCAAATCCAGGTTGGTTCACTTTTTTTTTGTCTTGAGTCTGTCTCTATCTCTGGTTCGTCAAAGCAGCCAACCTACCCTTTCAGGAGGAAGGAACCTGTACCTCCCATCTCTCCACTCCTGTCACTCATTCGCTCTCCTACCCTCTCTCAAAGACATCCATCAGCTTCAAGGCGTGTTGTCTGTAATACCACAATCGTTATTATATCATCTTGTTACTCTGTTCTGTTCCGTTCTGTCCTGTCGGGTTCTATCGCCCAGTCTTCAGCCAAAGCTACCGAGCATAGCGCGGCGGACACGAAATACCCAACCCGACATCCCGCACCGCACCACGAATCACCCACCGCCGCCGGCGACATAGTGCAATATCCCCCCATCCATACATATTTCACTTTGGTAGAAAAATATCCATTCACATCGCGGCACGGCACGCCAACTTGGATAGATCGCGCGCCCATGCTACCTTAATTCCGACAAGACGGCCAAACAAACAAACTACTCCCCGCTTGTTCTTGCGATGGTTGTTTGCTTTCAGAATATAGAAGACAGACGGAACTGTGACAGACAGAGTATGAAGATTATAGTCCCCTGGTGTCCTTCCTCTCTTTCCTGGTCTTGATTATTCCTACAAATGTTGTCATCCCACGTTTCATACCACATCCTAGTTGCACCATTCCGAATTCAACACTTCAACTCCGAGCTCTGTTTCTGCCTCCTTGTTCACGACATCGTTGTGGCCCGTGTGGCTTGAAGCTCTATCATCACTCTCCAGCAAGTCTTTTCCGTCTATCCTCTCCATATCCTGAGCTCCTATGGGTCCTGATGGGTTCTGTATACTGTACAGTTCGCCTTCAATCCCGGCTGCCTATGATCACCCTGCCTCAAGCACACAGGCCGGCTACTCCACGTCTAGTCTGAGATGTACCGAACTCAGCTCCCACCAACACCCCTGTGTTGTTGCTTCAGGAAGCCAGCCCCAAAAGACACCCCCATTCTCAGGGCCTTACCCACACTGACCACGTCCACCCCGCCTCTCAACAACGTTCCATCCACTACCTACCTAACCTACTTACCTACCTCGTCTCTTTTTGCCCTTTCTCTGCTTCATCCTACACTTTATCGTCTATACAAACGCGGTAACTGATGCTCATCTGTTTCTTTCATGTCTTTAGTATTATAGGCTGACACCGCTGGCCAATTCGGCGTGTACTATCTTTATCCTGTATCTATTAGTCCATCATGGATGAACTACGCTTTCGCTCCCAGCAGTCCCCGCGGGGCAACGACCAGTCCATGCATTCGTTTGTCTCACCTACTCGAAATGCCTCCAGAATGCCTGCCCCCCAGGTCAACCCTCATGCCGGCGCCCACGACCATCGATCTGGCCTGCCTCGTCGTTTTACCACCGATTCTGGTCGAGTCCCGACACTTTCCTCTCTGGGTGCTCAACGGGTGCCCGAACCCTCCCAGGACTATAATGTGAGTAATCAACATATGACGAATCTGTCGCTTGCTCGGAAACCCAACAGGGCTTCGGGTGGCTTGGTTTCGTGATGGAATACGAAAGTTGCCAATCCCTCTAATAACAGCAAGTACTGACATGTGTGATGGTAGGCAATGCACAAGGTGCAATTGGTACGTTCTGATGCTCGTATTCTCCGCCCGGGTTTGCCTTCGAATTCGCCGATTTGTTCAAGTCGGACCTAAGTACTCGAATCCGAAACGATGCGACACCAACCAACTCAAGATACGGCCGTTAACTAATGATAGACTCAGATCGAGAAGAAGAAGATGGAGTATGAACGAATCCGGGAGCAAAGGCGGAGGTTTGAGCTCGAGATGCAAAAGCTGGATCAACAACAAAGACGAGAGGCTTTGGAACTTGCTCAGATGGAGGAAGAAGTTGGTAGAATGGGCGGCCACCAGTCCGAGCCCACCACACCCCCCGAATACCGAGACAACTCTGGGTTCCCTACGTTTTTATCGCGGCCGAGCCGATACTCTATGTCTAGCTTGACCTCCCCTCCAGGTCTATTCAACCGCCCTGTTAGATCCGGCTCGCAACTCGCTTCCCCCCAATCCGGTATCAGACAGGCACGCTTTGGATTTGAGGATACTACGACCCAGATGCCTTCTCGTTCTGTGCCAACTACTCGAAGAAATAGTGATGATGAAAAGGAGGAGGCTGTTCGACAAGATCCCAGCAGTCATCGCTCTGGTAATGCGTAAGTGACAGCTCCCATTGCATGTCCATGCCTTTCTATTCCTGAGCGAGCACCTCTTCAAGTGGAGGTTGCCATTAGAGCTCTTGCAGATCCAGCTTTGGGCTTTGCTGCAAATTGCCACAGAAGCAAGCTGGTTAGGCTTTTTTGTTAGGTTTCTGCGTTGGAACCTTCTCAGCGTGAATAATGTTGCTATTGGTGGGTGAATCTTAATTCTGAGCCAAAGTATGAAGGCTCTGATTTATATGAGCTCTCTAGTGAGAAGGCAAAAACCTCGCATAAATCAAACAGTGATTCACTCTCACAACAGAAAGCTTCAAGAGGACTATATAATCCTCTCTTTGAACCTCTGCTTCGGCTCCAATCAACTCAACCTCCTCAAACAACACAACTCCATCTGCGATACAATATTCCTCATCCAACTCAGCAAAAGCTAGCACGAACTTGTCATTATGGATAACCAAAGAAAGCTAACCATGAACTTCGACAATAGCATCAACCGATACTCGATGCCTGTGACGCGTTCACGTACGGGGATGTATGATGTTGGCCTTGATCAAACAAACACTACTCGTTTTCTCTTTGGCGACGAAGAGACGAATGCTGGCGGCCATAGTGGTCCTGATGCAAACTTCCCAACTCTTGTTCGTCACGACGATCAGATTGTAAGTATTTTCATGTTCTTTCATCTCAACAACTTTTCGTCTAGCCATACTTCACCCCTTTAAATTGGAGCCAATTCCGCGGAGACTATATTCAGGAAGTTATTGCTTTGCACCAACTTCTCGACTTACACCTGGGCTCCACATTTCTCCGTGAGGTGCATATTCACTTCGAGCTCTCCATGAACCACGCGCCCATTGTCTTTCAACATTTGCTCTCCTGCATAGAACCCTCCTCCACTTTCCTGCATAAGGCCCAGTCGGTTTCCTTTCCCTACTGTTTTTCCTTTGGCCCCATAAGATCTTGAGCTCTTGGCCCTCTATCTATTCGAGCGCCCCGCCACAGAACCTATATTGTTGTACTATTGTTGCGTCGAATTCTGACCCACAACTTTACTCTCAGCTCTCAGCGTCCTCGGCCGCCTTAGATCTTGCCCTATCCCCGTCTCCTAATCCCGAGTCGACATCTTCTTCAAGAGGTTGGAGCCGTGTTGTTAACCGTCATCGCCCTCAGCAGAGTCTCTCTTCGATCAACGGAAGCTCCAACATCGTAAGCGATCTTGTTGGCCTAGCATCTCGACCTACTTCCCTCCGCCATTCTATGGATCTTAAGTATATCTCGGAAAACGCAGTTGAGACTGGTGCCATCATGTCTCCTAGTGCGACTCCCAACATGGCGACTCCCCCTAAGCTGCAGAGCTCGTTCTCTTCGAGCGATGTTCCCACGGTCAAGAGCCCTGGGACTTCGTCTTCAAAGACAAACAATCATGCACAGCAGCATTTCCACAACCACAATGCTAGCCTTGGCCGCATCCCAGCTGGTGCGGTCCATCGTGGCCACAGTCGGGAGCTCTCTTCGGAAAACCCTGCTGTTAGCCGTGAGCAGCACAACTATCCTTCAATCCAGTCTGCCCTGCAGGCCAGTGCTGCTCCCTTTGGACCCAGTACCACAGCTGCAGTGCAACCCTCTGCTATGGTGAACCCTTCAGCTGGGACTGCAGCCGCGAACAACAACTACAACAATGTGTTCTATTCCGCCAACGGGTACGGCGCTCCTCAAGGTATTCCTCAAGGTGGCATTCCCCAGGTGATGCCTCAGGGTGCCCCCCATCAGCCAGGAGGATACAATGTCAATATGCTCGCGAACAATATGCAGCAGATGAACATGAATGGGGCCAACGGCAGCAACATGTACCAACCTCAGAACTACAGCGGTTACAACGCCGGTCCGTACAATCAGGGTAACCAGCCTCGAGACAGCCAGGCACGCGTCATTCAGCATCGCCGACAGCTTGACAATGAAGGTGAGTCTGACTCCAGAGTAGTTCCATATCACAGCACACTGACTTGCTTTGCAGCCATGTCTCGCTACCAGAACACGCCCCTTGATTCCTTCGTGGGCAACATCTATGAGCTTTGCAAGGACCAACATGGCTGCCGTTACCTCCAGAAGAAGCTCGAGGAGCGCAACGCCGATCAGGTTCACATGATTTGGGTCGAAACCAACCAGCACGTCATTGAGCTCATGACGGACCCGTTTGGTAATTATTTGTGCCAAAAGCTCCTTGAGTTCTGCAATGACGATGAGAGGACTGTTTTGATTCAAAATGCTTCCCAGGATATGGTCCGCATCGCGCTCAACCAGCACGGCACACGCGCACTCCAGAAGATGATCGAGTATGTGAGCACCCCTCAGCAGGTCCACATCATCATCGAGGCTCTTCGCTACCGGGTTGTGGAGCTTATCCAGGACCTCAACGGCAACCATGTCATTCAGAAGTGTCTAAACAAACTTACCCCCCCTGATGCGCAGTTCATCTTTGACGCCGTTGGCGGCAGCTGTGTCGAGGTGGGCACTCACCGACACGGCTGCTGTGTTCTTCAGCGCTGTATCGACCATGCCTCCGGCGACCAGAAGCTGTGGCTTATCCAGCGAATCACCGAGCATGCACGAATCCTTGTCCAGGACCCCTTCGGCAACTACGTCGTTCAGTACATTATTGACTTGAACGAACCTCTGTTCACCGAGCCTATCGTTCTTACCTTCAAGGATTGTATCACTCAGCTGTCCCGCCATAAGTTCAGCTCCAACGTCATCGAGAAGTGCCTGCGCTGCGCCCAGCCACCTTCCAAGGATCTGATTGTGGAGGAGCTACTACGCAACCAGGAGATGGAGCGCCTCCTCCGGGACTCATTCGCCAACTATGTCATTCAGACTGCTCTTGAGTATGCTACTCCTCATCAAAAGCATCGCCTTGTAGAGGCCATCCGCCCCATCCTTCCCCAGATTCGAACAACTCCCTACGGCCGTCGTATTCAAGCTAAGATCTCGGCCTTCGACAACCGTGGAAGCGCTGCCTCAAGCGGGCAAGTGACACCAGCCGACAACACACAGGGTCAAATTCCTATGCGCGCTACTCATGCTCGAGGTATTTCTGGAAGTGGTCCTATGCTCCAGGGCAATGGTATGCCTCACAGTGGGCCTATGCCACCTATGCGCCAGAACATGCCTATCTACTCTCCCAACCCCGCCATGAACGGTCAAGTTCCTACTGCTGGTGGACCTGTTCAGCAGCCTCAGTATGGACAGATGACTCCTGGTAATTTTGCACCAAATCCTGCCGCCAAAGGTGCCGCTAATGGCAGCGCCGGTAACAGTAGCTTTGCTGGCCAAGCCAGTGGCAACAGCGGCCCTACGAGCCCTACCAATGGCAATGGAAATGTCAGCACGGGTCAGGGCGAACAGCCCCAGTGGCTTTAGACTTGTGTCTTGACATTTTTATAGACCTGGTTGTAAAATGACGTTCATTATGGCTTTCAGTGGTACCGCAAGGTCGGCACCGCCATGATTCACGATTTTCCTTTGATTTGTTTCACCACGTCTCAGAAGCATAGCCAAAAGGGCGCAGGCCCATCGCGATCGATTGACACGACGGCCTTCGGGGCCTTGCCGTGTGTACATTATCAAAAGGGCGCTATAGGACTACAGCCGCTTATCCTGGGGCCACTGCTTTTCGTGTGCTTTGCTTGGGGAGAATGGCTGCGCACATGAGGGTACGGGTATCACGATTAAGGCGTGTACATGTATTTGGATCGGCGAGATCACAATCATCAGACATCGGCATAGACGACTCAATTCTTTTCGGACCTATTGGTTTTCTTTTCCCATTTGCTTGCGAATTCGACTCGGGAACGATTCATGTTTGGGTTGTATGATTTTAGGGAAACGATGATTTATTGCTTTCTACCGGGGAATAAGAGGTCCTTGTGGAGGTGCCAGTCTGCTGGTCTGGGAGAGGAGGAAACCCCTACCTGTATTTAGACTAGGTCTTTGAATCAGGGTTGCTTTTACTTGCATGGCTTCCAATATGTGAATGTCTTGGCCGTGCCTGTGATTGCCTTTCCAGGAGTGTCATTCAGGTTTGCAGAGGTAATAGTCTCCTTTTCCATGATACAAAACCAAGTCGCGAGATCCGTATATAATACAACTGAGCTTGCACGGTTCTGTGCAATGTGACGATATTCGACTGATGCATGATCCCTGTCAAAGGGACCATCGCTTGGTTTGTCTCCAATGCTAGAATACGTGCTTCAAAAGCAGGCCAACCTTTCAGTGCTCAGTCTTCCCTGGAGCAGCCGACGCTACGTTATGCGAAAGTCGATAACTTAGTATTAGTGAGAATATCATGTAACAATTAGACGAGACGCATGTATATGACTTCGTTACAAATAAAAAAAACTGTAAATTCACCACTTTCAATGTTTACACCTAGGTGTCTTGATATAAAACATGAGCCCCCTTTAACTCCATGCAAGATCCATGACCACGCTATGCAATGAAATATGTACGATGATATGATCTTAATAATCACTCAGTCTCAGCTTCTTTCCAATATCACGGCGGCGAGCCTGAGCAGCTGCAGCCCTGTCTGAAGCGCGCGTATCGGTCGACTCAAACTGTTCGTTGCGAGCCTTGAGTGCTTGCAACAGCATCCCAGCATCGAAGAATCCATCTAGTTATCAAGTTAGTATATTATGTTGAGAGGACTTGAAGGTAAAAGAGGAGAAACTTACACCCGCCCATTTCGTCATCTTCGCTGAAGGTGCTACTCTCGTTGGTGGGGGATGTTGTGCCAGTTGCAGATCGCAGGCTCTCAACAGCGGTGATGGGACGACCTCTGGACTTGATGCGGCTCACGAGCTTGGGTCTCTCGATTTCCACCTCGCGAGCGCGGCTCACTTTTCCAGTTGACATCTTGCGGTTATCGATACGTAGGATGCGACGAACCTCAAGAAGATAGCTCTCGAGGGTGTCAACAAAGCGTTTTGTCTGACGGTGTTTGCTAGCAACACAAATAGCGAGCCCTTCATCCTTGATGATATACCCAATACCGAAACCATCCCCTGATGTGGGACCGAAGCCGAACTGTCGAAGACAAGGGTTACCACAGTTGGAAGTCGAAAGGATTGTGTTGTTAAGCTTATCCCATCCAGAATCAGCAAACAGAAGGGGAAGTGGGTTCTGGTCGCGCGATCTCGAGTTGACGCTGTAGCCACGATCTCGTGTAGGCCTCACTTCGACGCCGTCAACAGATGGCAACGACTCGTTGCCTGGGCTTCCCACGGGCGATCCTGCTTGGTCGGAATATCCATCTCCAGGGCTAGAGTAGCCATTGCTGTTAAAACCACTGTCAAGGTCATCGTCCAAGCTCCTCTGCCATACAGAGAACAAAGCGTAGAGATGTCGGTCACAGCCTTCGGCCTTCAGACACTGTCGGGTATTTGCGGTATGCTTCTGGCACGCCTTCCTGAGTGCCTCGATCTTGGCATCGACAGGATTATCAGCCCAGAAGGCTTGGACAAATTCAACAACCTCTGACGATACGGTTCTGATCGCCTCGGTTCGGCCGTGTAGAAACGTCTTGGTCATGGCTGGCTCGTAGGTACACTCAACACGACCATAAAGCCCATAGTATGCAGCTTGGAAAGCCATCTGAACGAAGGCATCTGGAGAGAAGCCCATGGAAGTGATGAAGTTCTTTCCATAGTGGCCGAAGTCCAAAGTCTGGAACTCGTTTTGCTCAATGAGATCTGCCAATCGAGTCTCTGCAAAGCGAACTGCGACACTGAGCTCGGGGATCATGTCCCACTCCAGCTTTCGAGGAGTGACACTAACATCTCCAAAACTCTCGGGATCACGCTTGGAGGGATCAGGACTGGAAGATGCCCAGAGCGAAGGAGCCATGCCATTGATTGTGCGGGCGAATCGAAGAATGGTGTCGGTGTAAACATCACTAGCGAATCGCAGAACTGTGTGGCCGTCGACACCGGTATGTTCAAAGTTGATACCAGCACTTCCGTTCTTGCAAACAATGATTTGAAGCTTGTCATACCATCGGTTGGTACATGTGCCGATCTGAACACCTTTCTCGATCTCGCTGGTACCGCAAAGCATGTTCTGGCAAAGGGCTGCAGCGTCTGCAGGCTCCGTGTAGTCGAGGCAAAGAACGAAGAGGGCCGTGTCTACAATTCCGAGTGAATCCGCATTGTTGGAACCAGGCTCGCTGGTCAGGACATCTCGAAGACCTGACCATACCTTGCGGTTCTCGGTGCTCAGGACTCCCACGGCGCCTTTGGCAGCGTCTTGGATAGGAACTTGGGTTGCATCATCAACAATGGTCTGCAGGTTGATGGAGATATCTTTCTCGCTCATAATGACATCTGAGTTGTCGTCCAAGACATCGAACCAGTAGAATTGGCCGTGACACATGACGACGATGTGCTTCGACTCAGGATCTTGCTCGATTTGGCATCCTTCCTCAGTGGGAACTCGCGCAGTGCCAAAGAGTCTCGAGAATTGGTACATGCAAAGTGGAGTTCCCTTGACCTTGTCTGGAGCAAGCTCCTCCTTTCGTACTGCACGAACGAATTCGAGTGATGAGACGACCAAAGAGGCAGCACGAGTGACTTGATCATTGCGGGCGGGAGTTGGGTCATCTTCAAGCAAGAAGAAAGGGTTCAAGTTGAGAACAACAGGGTTATCAAAGTTGAGATAAGAATCATACCCTATGGAAGTCAGTACTTTGCTATAAATCAGACGCATGTTCTAACATACAGAATTGTTCGATGTAACTCGTCTTTCCCTGGGCATATGCCTTCAATTTCTCCTGCAGCTCGGGGCCATCGCTCTTCAGGAATTCGTTTACGGCATGCTGTGTCTCTGCATGTTCCCGGGCTGTCTGGAGTGGCTGGAGAGCTTCAAGATACCGCTTGCAGGTGGCCTCGAGTTCAGGGATGGGGAGTTTGGGGAGTTTATCCTGCCCAGAGAAAGTGATGCCACCATCTTTCCGTGACTCGTTGTAGTTGGCCATTGGAACACGAGTATAGTCGCCGCTGAGTCTGGGGGGAGAATTGCGTCGTGGTTGAGCAAGCTCTGGAATATCGGGAAGAGTTCGAGGAACAGTAGAACCAGCAGGGTTTGGAGCAGAAGTTGGATCAGAGAGCCTGTCTCCAAGAGGCTGAGGAGGAGTGAAAGTGCGGACTTGAGTCATGATGTTAGTTGGGGGTGATGGAAACGAAGTTTAGGCGTAGAGAGGTGACACGCTTGTGCTAACGTTGAGTCCGCGGAGAGCGGTTCGGTAGAAGTAATGACAGCCCTCTTGAAGGAAGTAGTTTGGCATTACACGAAGTGCTTTCTTGAATGGGAGAAGATGAGTGATGAATACAATAGCCAAGACCAGCCCAAGTTGAGAGGGCATATGGCTCTGATATAAGCAGAGTACTGTGACCGAGCTGACTTAGACAAGAGTCAAGTGGACCCTATATGCACCCCATGCACACCCTCTGGACTTCACCCTCAGTGTACAGAATACTGGGGCAGCCGAACGTGAGGGAGAGCATCTTGGGGAGTGAAAACAGCCGACGGCTATCATAGGACAAGAAGGCACAGGACGGGATTTGGCAGTAATGAAACGCCTCCGCAAGTCCGATAACAACAGGTGCTCAGTGCCGAAACGTGGGATCAGGGAACATCGAGGTAAACAGGTCTGGCATGAACTTACCCAGAACAGGAGACAATGTTCAGTACAGAAAAGCGAGAAATCGCCGAGAGACGAGAGCCGGTAAAGATGAAATCGGTGCCGGATTTGGAGCCTGTATCGTGATGGTTATAAGGGGATAAGACCGGGATGAAGACAATGAGGCTACCCAGTAACGAATCTTGTAAGGACAACCGGGTGGCGTGCAGAAGTGAAGGAGGTGCAGTACCTGGCTACGTATTGCCTAGACTAGAGCCTAAGAACGGTTCGACGCGGTGCGTCGCCGGTTCAGTGTGTAAGCTTACCGTTACGGACGTTTCCCGAACAATAAAGTGATGAGGTTGGTGGTTCGGACGACGGGATGTTCAGAATATGGTTGCCAAACACAACCGTGACGACAAAGTAGAGTTGATAGATCGAAGCCTAGACCGGAAAGGATCCACTATCAAAGGTAGTTGGAGGTAAATAGACTGCTTTTGACTGGCTGAATTATGCTATATCTTTGAACGCTTCCACAAACTTCACAACGGGGAGTGGCCGGCCAGCAATCAAAGAGGCAAAAAAGCCTTGATGATAACCCCAAACCCCAGATTTCAGTAAGCGGCTATGATGAGGGGAAACCGCTCAGTTGGGGTCCTTTCACGTGGCAAAAAGAAAAAAAAGGAAAGGAAAAAAAAAATTGTACTGTGTGATTGCTTGTCTGTCTTTCTTTCTGTATGCACGCGGTATTGTGAGGTCTCAAAGGAACAGTCAAGCGCTTGTGTCTAATGATCTGGTGTCCTTTATCGAATTTGGAGGTGCGTGGTGCACCATGGGCAAGTATGGTTAGGTGTCATGGGTGATCTAAAGTGGACAGCTCGTGGAGAGCAGCAAATCGCAGCATCATGTGCCGCAGTTGTCATCTGGGCTGACGATAGTTGGCGAGGCTCAATCTTTCATCATTTCTTTGCTTATTAAATAGATGAGAAGAAATGTGTTATCTAGGCAAGGACATTGTTGCCTCTTCTAGAAGTTGTCTGTGATACTTGAACTGTTGCTCTCCGGATGCCTCTGCTTTTTCTTGGAGACTTCCATGGGTAAGAAAGACAGTTGCCTAAAAGAATGTGTGATACTTTTCGGTGTGCGGCAAGAACAGAGCACATGCCATGAGCAAACGACAGACTGGAAACCTACGATTGCCCGTGTAAGCTAAGTGTGTAATTTTCCGGGGTCTCTTGGCATCCCCGAGGGCCAACGGAGCCCGGCTGTCGATGGTTTTGGCAGTCTGGATCTGTAACGGGTATAACGACGGAGAGAAATTGGCACTCGATAGCCAGGGCCTATTTTCGGTTCGGTCCAAAGGACGGCAGTGATAGAGCTTATTTCGTCATAGCTACCTATGCTCCAACACCTTGGCCCCCTCGCTCCCGCAGTGGAGAGCAGCACATCAAATGCGGGATCGCCGCAGCCGCAGCCGCATCCAGACGCCAGACTTTTGAGGTTCCAATGCGGATGGGTAGAATAAGAACACCTTGGGTTGATTCGAGTGGCTTGTAGGGACGTCCTGTTGTACTGAAAGGGCTTACAGATGTTGTTTATTGACCGAGGACGGTTTTTGGGTAAGGTAAGGCAATTGGAGGAGAAAGATGGGGGATCTCGTGGGGTAACCCTGCCTGTGTTGCCATGAACCGTACTTTCCTACCTAGTTACCTGGTAAAACCCCCCCCCCCCCCCCCCCCCCCCCCCCCCCCCCCCCCCCCCCCCCCCCCCCCCCCCCCCCCCCCCCCCCCCCCCCCCCCCCCCCCCCCCCCCCCCCCCCCCCCCCCCCCCCCCCCCCCCCCCCCCCCC
>JAADJF010000428.1:0-52796 GCA_012932015.1 Fusarium acutatum
GGGAAGTACTAAAGCTTAATCCAACCTACAACAATACGAGGAAGGACATCCCTTCTTCTTCACCATTTATTATACATAATACTAAAGTATTGTTTTTTCACATACTCTTGCATACTATCAAAATGGTATTTCAAAAGCTTGTACGCTTTGAACAAGACGGTTCTAACTATTATGGAAACCTCATCAATTCCAGTCAAGGCAGCTATGAGGTTGAAAAGCTATCTGGCAACTTAGGACACGGTTTTCAGTCAACAGACCAGATTGTAAAGGTTTCAAAGGTAGTTATACTAATAATTTGTAAATATATAACTAAGTTTTACAGCTTCTCTGCCCTCTTGAGTCCACACCTATTATACTTTGTGTGGGATTGAATTACCAGAAGCATGCAACAGAAGCAAACGTAAGTTTTAATACCCTGCCAAACTTTTAAATCCGGTAACTTAGCTTACCCTCTTACCGATAGTTAACTGTTCCAAAATATCCTGTAATTTTCACCAAGCCTTCCGATGCTTTAAGTGGACCATTCGACGAAGTGCACGTACATAAAGACTGCCAGTCGCATCTGGATTATGAAGGGGAGCTGTGTGTTGTTATCGGTCGCGACGCCAAGGACGTATCTGCGGACCATGCTCTTGAATACGTCCTTGGTTACACGTCAGGCAATGACATCTCAGCCAGGAATTTCCAAATTCCCGAAGCTTCAGGGGGTCAATTTTGCTACGCAAAGTCGTTCGATGGATTTGCACCTATAGGCCCAGCTATTTGCAGTTCGGAGTTAATCCCTGACCCCCAGTCTCTATATCTGAGAACAATAGTCAACGGACAGACCGTGCAAGAAACAAGCACGAGCGACATGATCTGGTCGGTTCGAGAGCTTATTGCTCATTTAAGCCGTGGTACTACTATTCGTCGTGGAACAGTTATTATGACAGGTACACCTTCTGGGGTGGGATATTTCAGGAATAGTTTTCTCAAAGACGGTGATACTGCGGAGGTGGAGATAGATGGATATTCGAAGGTTATAAACAAGATAGTCTTTTTGCCCTAGTTCGTCGACTAAAACAAAAGCTTTACTGTTGCAACTATTGGACCTCCTCTTTTTCCATCAACTCAATGCTCTTTTAACTCGCTTTAATAATTCAAGATCTCTCTACCAATACTCAACCTATGCTAGTGACCTCAATGCATTCATTTCCAAAAGCTTGTTTCCAAACAGGACAAAGAAGTAATCAGCATACACAAGCCCATGGTCAGCCCAACGACGAGGAGCGAATTCGAAGTTGTTGATAGTCGCTCCGTTGAGGATGGTGTCTCCGAGCCCTGCAGCTGTCTCGACACACTTGACAACCGTGGCACGGCCATTTTCCACAGTAGGAATCGTCCCCAGGTCCTGTTTCTGACTGGCGAAAGGGTTCAAGTGTCTCTCGCAAACAGCATCTACTATCCGTAAGGCGTAGTCGAGGTACGGAGATGCCTCAGAGCGATTTTGGAGAGATTGATGGATGAGCAGCATACCGTAAGCAGCGACCATGGCTGCGCTTGTATCTGGGGGTTGCGCAGTAGCACCAGCCTCCTCTTGTGCGTCAAAGTCCCAGGGCGGAATATGAGTGTCAGGTAATCTCCTCAGGAAGTAATCGGCACAGTTCTTGGCCGTGTCAAGAAAAGAGGTCTCGCCACTCCATTCATAAGACTTTGCAAATCCTGCGATGGCCCACGCCTGACCTCGCGACCAACACGATGTATGGCTGTAGCCCTGGTTTGTGAGACGTTCTTTCAGAACGCCGGTCGAAGGATCGAAGTTGGCAACGTGATAGCTTGACCAGTCGGCTCGAATAAGGTACTCTTTCGATGTGCGAGCATGGGCCATGGCGATGTCGAAGAACCGAGTTGAGTCAGCTTGGGAAGAGGCCTCGGATGCAGCCCAGAAGAGGAGGTCGAGGTTCATCATATTGTCCTGTTGAGTCAGCAATGCTTGTCTGATCAAAAGGAGTCGTTGTTCGGACATCAAACTTACAATAATAACAAGAAAGTCCTTTCTTGGGTCTGCAAATGAATAGACCTTTGTTTGGCACATATCCCATGATCGTATACAGCCAACCTTTTCCGAGAAACGGTCTGCTAAGGTATTGGCGGCCGTCATTAATGTACCGAACGCTCTTGGGTCACAATGGAGATCCCACTGTAAACGGGCCCAGGGGCAGATCATGAATCCCAGATCGTGCGTGCCCATAAGAGACCCGTTTCGGTGAAGGCTCTCTGTCCACCATTTAGAGGCATATCTAGCAATGACTCATCAGCAACTTTTGTTGATCACAGATGGGTCAGAGAGCAGTACTCAAGTTGAATCATGTGAGGAAATTCTGACTTTGGTCGCGAAAGCCCAAGAAGTCGCAGTTCAGTTTGGAATTTCTTCCTACGCTGCATGATCAGGTAAAGTAACCCCGGAAAGAAGCCCGAGGTCCAGAACGAAGCATCTCTGTAGACATACTCAGTGCTTCCTGGTTTAGTGTACTCCGGAAACCAAGTCGGCGGCTCTGGCTAGTTCGAGTGTCAAACTCGGAAGGTTTCCATGTAATGCGAGGGACATACCATGTTGAGGCTTCTCTCGGCGACAGCCCATATCTTCATCTCAACGGACGGAGAGAACAGAAGTTCAAGATGCTTGAAATCACTGGATAGCGATTTCTTCACGTCGCCTTTTGTTCTCTCCGTCCCATTTCTCTTCGCTCCATTTGTATATTGGCTCTCCGACATCTGGAAGATTAATGGTTAGCCAATGTTACAATTCTCAATCGTGAAAGGGTGCGCACAGGAAGCTTTCGCTTCGTCGCTAATATCTGGCCAGGCTGCATCGTTTCCGAGAGCTTCATCGTTGCGAGCAATAGGGCGCTAGGCACGGTAGGAATTAAGTTGACAGATACTGAAGAACAAATAATGAGCTTCTTATTACAGAGAAGGTCGTTATTTCAAGAGAACAACTAATTTGGTCTTGTAGAATGCTTACTCAGTTGATAACTGGATAAGCATGATACTCTAACTTAGACCGGAGAAGATGTCGGATGTTGTCCCGTAAGCGTAGGTGAGATTCTATGACTATGCCCTTACCCACAAGACCGACTGCAGCTCTTTCTTACGTTTTCCATGTTTAATGAACTGATTACAGGCCTTTCCGTATCGAGCGGAGCCCGGTCCCTTGGTCTGACATGCTGTCGGAAAGGGTCTCGGGATTTTCCCGATAGCAAGTACATCAAGCTGCAAAGATGTATGCCAGCCCTATCATTTATACCAAGACCACCGTTTTACTGCCATTCGTAAGCGGTGGGCACCTCGGAGCCTGTGCCCGCCGCTTGGCTTATTGGGTCCAGCTATGATAAACAGTTCTCATCGCAGCCCAGGCCTACGCTGATTATTTTAAGGCATCAGACATTGGATCATCCTTGAGACAAATCTGAGCAACCGCCATGTATTCAATAATTTGTTTTCTTTGCGGTTGGGTTGTCTTATTCCAACCAGTGGCCCAAGCCATCTGGAACCCGATCATTAGTGGGTGGAATCCAGACCCTGCGATCCTAACCGTAGGCGACGATTACTACATCGCCACTTCCTCTTTCGAGTACTGGCCAGGTATACCGATTTACCATAGTAAGTTCCTAATGCATCCTTCAATCGAGCCAGATTTGCTGATTGGTTGCAAGGCAAGGATCTATCCAATTGGACGCTTAAATCTCATGCTTTGACACGACCAGAGCAACTGCAACTCTATGGGACGCCCACTGGAGCAGGTAAATAACACTTCTAATCCCCACTCTCGAGGCAAAATATCTGACTCACTACGGACAGGGGCCTGGGCGCCTAGCCTCTCTTTTATCGATGGCAAGTTCTGGCTTTCAGCAATGACACGTTGGACCTATGATCCCGTGGCCCGTGTATGGCCTCGTGTCTGGTTCATCTCATCAGAAGACCTCGTTAACTGGTCTGATCCCGTCTGGGCCGAGCCATGGGGCATCGATCCTGAGCTCTTCCAAGACCCTGTGACCAAGAAGACCTATCTCAACCTGATGGCCCCTAACAACAACAAAGATCGACTCTGGGGTATCGCCCAGTGTGAGGTGTCTCTGACATCTGGAAACTGCGTAGGGCCTTATGTAAGTCTATGGAACGGGACCTTGCCTCACAATTCGACAGCCAGACCCGAAGGACCCAAGATGTATCACAAGGATGGATGGTATTATCTTCTGATCGCTGAAGGTAAGTGTGTTTGAGTCTCTCTCGAACAAGTATCAACATTAACGCTTCCTAGGCGGTACGGATCAGCTACATCGATCGACCATCGCAAGAAGTAAGACCCCGTCTGGTCCCTTTGTCGCCGGGCCGCACAACCCTCTGCTATATAATGGTCAATGGGGCTTTGACAATCTTACCGTCCAGTCCACTGGACATGCTACCCTAACAAAGACGAATGAAGGACTATGGTATGCGACGTTTTTAGCTCGCCGCAAAATCAACGGATCATCTCCCCTTGGTATGTTCAGCTCGCCAATCGTTTCTCAATTAATTCCTAACCATGACAAGGCCGAGAGACATTCATGGTCAATGTTGACTGGAAGGGTGAGTGGCCAGTCTTCAACCAGGGCGATCCTGTTCTGCTAAGTAAGCAGATAAAGCCAGAGGTTGGCCCGAGACAGTTTCCTCGACAATGGGTCGACGACTTTTCTCGCGCTAAACTCGACTCAACATGGTATCAACTTCGGGTACCGTATACCAAGAATTACAAGTTAGAGAAAGGCAAATTGTTGCTGAAACCTAATGTCTTCGGTCTCAGTGACCGTGATACCCCAGCAGCGTTGCTACGCAAGCAGAAGTCGCTCAACATGACGTTTTCAGCCGAGCTCTCCAGCTTCAAGGGGAATCTAGGTCCCAGGAACAAGATCGGAATCTCTTCATACCTCTCCGAGTTTCAGCATCAAGATATCGGGATTCGAGGATGTGTCAATGCTACCGGTATTTGTCTCTATACTGAACTCAACAAGAACGGCACCCAAGAGGTCAGTTACCATTTTCTAAGTACACGCGAGTCTATTGCTAATTGTGGCAGTATTGGCAAACTCCAGTCAATCAAACGAGCGGCCTTACGGGTGGTCTTAGGTTATATATCAAGGCTGAGCCCCTCGAATACCGGCTAGGTTACAGTTTTGGAAAGGAAGCCCCGGTCTACGTAACTTCAATCGCGTCATCCTGGCAAGCTTTTGCTCCGCCAAATTGGTTCGTGTTTTCGGGCGCATCTTGGGCGATATTTGCAACTGGAGATGGAGAGCCGTGGCCGCACAATGGACCGCAAGTTGGATTCAACGAGGTCACAGAGACTTTTCACGACGAGAACATTCCTGATTACGATCGATGGTAGTGATAGGCTAAAGCTGATGTTGATATATCTTTGTGTCTTTTGATTCGCCTTCGTCTCCTTATAATCGAGTATCTTTAATTAAACTACGGAGTAGCCAATTGCACCATTGAGAATGATGCTTCGAGCTTCCCCGTAATTAGCGAGGCTAAGCTAACCGAGATGAGATTGTTTATCTTACTAGTCTGGCTTTAGATAAGCAAGCCACGATAAGATAAACTCGGTGATGCTATGTTACCCGTAGATTCCCCGGCAAAACTACAGCTTATCTAAATTCCAAGAGTAAATCATATCACCAGTGATACTTTGCTTCATCCAATATTACAAGTCCGATCATTCAAATCACAGTCCAATTTACAGTATAAGACCATTGAGTTGATACAAGTTTACATATTATGTCATTTGCATAAAGTGTCTCTTACAGAAGTGGTTTTATGCTGTGAGTTTGTCAAAAAGAAATCAAAAATTGTGAGATTGGGCCCGCAAACAGGCCACGTGATTGTCAATCATCAGGACAAACACCAAGATGAGGGCAAACAAGCCAGTTAGGCAGGATAGGCAGCAACCTGGGTGAATGACTGCATTTCACATATAAATTCTGACCCGGATTCCATAGACCTACTTAGACCTTTTAACTTATCTGTTCATGACCTCCCAATTTGACCTTGTTGACCGTATCCCCGTGTGACTGACCGGCCCATTCTAGCTCATAAAAATACAACAATACCCTATACTATCCTAATCTTGACTAGCGACGGATTAGATTACGGATTTCCTCCGACGAGCCCACTTTTCTGTTTCTTACTCATGCAAGTGACCCAATTGGATCACGAAGCCCATTGAGCTTAGCACTGAGAGAAAGCAGTCATTATCTAAAGCAGATGCATATACAGATTTATTATAGTGGTAAAGGGAAGGTAATAGTTGATACAGTTTCAAGATGAACAGCAACTCAGATTGAAATCAGGCAGTAGAAGTCTTCTACTGCCATGTATTTGTGAAATGCAGCATATGTTGGTGGTCTGACTTGAGTTTGAACGGCTGCCGGGCTAATCTCCGAGACTTATTCCGACCCCGATACCCAATGAGATCATACAGACTCTTCTCCACGAAAAGGTGAACTCAATCAACAAGAGTGACGTGACGTGACATGCCCCATGGGGCCCCGCTACTCGTTATGATTGCCTGACGGGTCCAATTCCTCTGGTTCTGTCCTCTCGCATGTTCGCAAACGCCGCGTGCACATGAAAGCTTATCAGCGTTGCTTTATCGCGACCAGCCGATTCTAAACATGAGCTTCCAACCCTACTCAGCGCAGGACAATGATGAAGAGTCACCTTCCCGCCTCAATGGAGTCCATTCAGACGAACCTCGGCCTGAGAAACGCAAGCGCACCAGCAAAGACGATCCCCAAGGGCCTTCGTGTTCTTTATGTCGCCGACGAAAGGCAAAGTGCTCAAGGGATCAACCATGCGGCACCTGTATCAAGCTCGGTAAATCTCACTCATCCCTCAGACTCGACCCGGCTGACATGTTGAAGGTGCCGAATGCATATACGACCAGGAAAAGTCAAAGCCGGGCATGCGGGCCGGGGCTATTGAGACATTGACTCAGCGTGTAGGTAGGCAGCAAAGCGACTTCGCATACTCAATCCCTGTAGCTGACCTACTTGCTGGTAGCGACGCTGGAAAATATGTTTATTGGCCAGGGTGTTCTCTGGCAGCAGATCTGGAACAGTATCAAGCAACCAAATACCCAGCAGTACGGGCAAACCCCAGACTCCCATCCAGAAATTTCAATCCAGCAGATGGCTTCTGATGTCCGAAGACATCTCACTGAATTACCATTATCGGAAATCGGTCAACAAGTCGATTCGGTCGTGGAAGGACTTCAACCAGGAAACACTTTCGATGGAACAAATAAGCATCGGCCAAAAAACACCCCCAGTCTTCAACACCAGGTTAACCTGGGTGATCTCCCTCCAGACGACCTAGTAGACTCCATGGTAAACATATACTTCAACCAGATCCATCCTTGGATACCGATGTTACATCAGCCAACGTTTCGAGGCCTACTGTCCAATCCTTCAGGGAGAGCGCGAGTATCGACAATACTACACGCTATAGTATCTCTCTGCATACGTTTCTCAGATGATCCACGGTTACAGAACGCTCCAGAACTCCGTGCTCAATATTCCACTTGCTGCCGCCAGACAGTCATCCTTGCGAGCATGGAGTCCTTTTCGGTCGAGAACTTGCAAGCAATGACCATCTGTGCGTTTGACATAATTGGTAGCGGCAGAGGTCCCTCGGCATGGTCCATAGTAGGCAGCATGTCTAGAACCGTTGAACAGCTACGCCTCAGCACTGAGGAGGAGGAGACCCAATCACATCAGTCCAGGTCAAAGGCTCTAATCGAGAGGGTGGCGTTTCTCCCCCCAGCGTCAACATGGGCCGAAGTAGAAGAGCGGCGCCGCATCTTCTGGAATGTCTTTCTCATGGACCGCTTTTGTAGTATCTGTACTGGTTGGAACCTCTCGTTAACTAGTGCTGATGTCACGAGAAGGCTGCCTTGCGAGGGCGCCATATGGGAGACTGGGGAACCAAGCCAGACTCCTACTCCGTACTTTGGAATCTCAACTCGGTCCCACGACCGCGAGAAAGATTATTTACCGGCGACTCGCGATACTGAAGATGGCCAAGCTTCTCTAGGAGGCTTTGCGTTTTGTATAGAGGCAACGGAGAGTCTGAGTCTTGTCACGTCGTTCTTTCTCCAGTACCGCGTTGATTTCAAGGAGGTCCATGAAGTTCAGAGGTGGCTTATGAGATTTAAGCAGTTGGACTTGCGGCTCGTACAGTATGTGTTCCCTTCCCACATAAATAACAAAGAGGTTGAGCTGAGCAGACCAGGTGGAAGTTCTTTCTCCCCGAGAAATGGCGTAAGGCCTGCCAATTCAACAATGACGGCAACTTGGACCCCAATCTAGTCCTTGCGCATATAGCGCACAACACTGCCGTTGTCCTCCTACACCAGGGCTTAGCTTATCCACCAGCAGAATGGCAGTCTCTTCCTGTCAGACTGCCTTCTGCTTCCAGTGCAGAGACTTGTCAGGTCGCGGCTGATGAGGTCGCCACGATCGCAGAGCAATTCCTTGGCCACTCACATGTACTTATCAGTCCGCAGTTTTCGTTTTGTCTTTTCGTGTGCGGAAAGATGCTGCTGACTCATGCTGCATACTACCAGTCTGCTCTAACCTCATCTTTTGACTCCGTCATATCGAGTCTCGAGGAGATATCTCGTAGGTGGAATGGGGAACAGCCTCCAGCCCGAGCCAATCTGGCTTCCAAGTTCTGCTCGCGCCTTAAGAAGGCTCGCATTGAAGGTTCCGGTTCGGTCGACATTCGGGAAGCCTTTTCCGAGAGGCAAGACGCAATTCCCTCATCAAGAAATGCGGATGTCAGCTTTCGTAATACCGGGCTTCAGAGGATGAGCACTTCAAATGAAGTAACAGTACCAGGCGCATTAGATGGAGAAATCGGCATTAATGGTACTCAGACGGAGTCGCCCGAGAGCATTTCTCTGGCCTTCCCGCCACTTCCGCTGTCATTCCAGATGGGTAGCGCAACTCACGATTCAATATTTGCCTCGCAGGCAAAGTCGGGCAATGACATGGGAGAAGTGATCGGTACAGATATGAACATGGCAGGGAATTGCCTCGATTTCTATGATCTCTCAGAGCAGACGTTTCTTCCGGCAGAGCGCGTCAGTATGTTGAGTCGCTCGTATATTGGAGACTGATGTAGTCATGAATATGAGCTCCAGCTGCAACAGCCTCGCTGGTGAATGATGTGTTCTGGTAGGTGTCCTTCTGGAAACCCTTGACCATATGTTGTTGAAGCATCTCTTGAACCGTGTAGATTATTTCATACTCGAACTGCTTAGGTTAGAGGTCCGTTCCTAGCCTGGAATTTGTTGGCGAGGAAATAAAGTCGGATAACCTACTGGCCACATCAGCTTCTATACTTTCTAGAAAATAATAAAGACAATAGGGCTGGAGGCTGGAAGCGGGGTCTACCCTCTGTGTGCGGGCATTTACGACTAGCCCACGTCGGCCAAGCTGTCGGGCTGACCCCGAAATCCACTTCCACCCAGGTACTATAGACTCATGATATAGAGTGTAATGGGTATTCCAGTTCCCGATCGAGACCCGCTGCATTGAAGCTAATTTTAACGCATACAAGTGCCATAGACGACTTACCCCGCAGGCTTGATGCCTTTGCCCCTGCTATTCAAGAGTTGATGAAGCTCAGTGGCACGCCAGGCTTGAGTCTCTCGGTCGCGACCAAGAACCAGCCTGTCTACCATGCAAACTACGGCTTCAGAGACCTTCAGAACAGACTCCCTGTTACGGAAGAGACAATATTCCCAGTATGTTCACTTGCTAAAGGCCTGTCGGCCGCGGCCATGGGCATACTGGTCGACCAAGGCATTGCATCCTGGGAGATGCTTGTCAAAGACGCAACACCCTCTTTCCATCCAAACGACCGTTATCTGTATAACAACACAACACTAGCAGACATCTACAATCACCGCAGTGGTATGTCATCATGCGGAAACCTGGTTAGCGGCTGTGAGGGCAACATCTTGATTGGCAAATACGACTGCATGCGGGTGGTCAATCACCAGACTCTGGTACCCGCGCACCTCGGTTCATTCGCTTACGACAGTACTGCTTATGACGCCTGCGATGAGAGTTTCAAGAGCCTCAGCGGCACGTCGCTGAACGACTTCCTCCAGCAGCAGGTCTTCGCCGAGGTCGGCTTACGAAGGACCTTCATGAAACCCCCGCCCAGCGACACAGATAACGTGACAGAGTCTCATAACGCCTTGGACGATGGCACACCATGGTGCATACCGGGACCAAAGCTTGGTCAGGATGGTATCGGCTGCGGTTCCGGTGGACTCCGGTCTTGCGCTGCCGACTTGATCGAACTCTACACCTGCTTTCTCCAGAGTTTCAACCATGAGCGCCAGAGAGGCCAAACCTCTACACCAGGCTCCCCTCTGAAGCAGGTATCGAAGATCATGTCTCCTCACGTGTCAATGCTCTCGACTGAGAGGGGAGAAGTGTCTTACGGACTGGGATGGGTCCGTGTGCAGCTGCCCAACACCTTGGGACATATTGGCCTGAACAGCCGGCTAATGCCACAGGCAATGCCGGTCATCGGAAAAGGAGTAGATGAAGAACTGATATTATACCATCAAGGCACGCTCACGGGCGCTATTGCGAGCGTTATACTCATTCCCCGTACAGAAAGCGTCGTGTTAGTCATGAGCAACAGCCTTTCACTTACTGATGTGCCTGACTGGGTGTCACAAATGGTACTTGAAGAAATCATGGATGTTCCCATCAAGGATCGCACCGATTTTATTGCATATGCGAAGACTTCTATCGCCATCAACTTGGGATGGTATGACCGAGTTGTCCAAGGTCTCACGCAAGGTCAACCACGGACCATCAAGCCTCATAGACCATTGGAGTCTTACAAAGGAAGATATGTCGATGAGAACCGCGTTTTCAGCGTCGTAGTCACTGCGAAAGAGGGAGTGCTCTTTTGGGCGTTCCAGGGACTGGACTCGGAAAGGTACAAGCTGACGCATTACGATGGCGATACTTTTACGTGGTTACAGCCACGGAACGACTTGTCGCGCCGAGGTAGATGGGTATTGGGAAACGATAATGATCCGTCGTTCTGGAAAATAGAATTTGGGGTCGATGAACATGGCAGTGTAAACAAGCTGCTCTGGCGCCACGATCCTTCCCTAGATCCCATTGTCTATTCGCGATAGTGGTGGCGAACAATGAAGTTCATTGCCGACGCGAAGTCTATCTCCGTTGTCTTTCATAATCTGCTTCGTGATTCTAAGCTACCTAGGCTACCAGTTATACAGCGAACTTCTACTCTGCTTGAAAACATATGTTGTGCACCCTGAATACTCAATCTGACTCCGAGGAACGAGCAACAGTTGCACTGCTCTGAGAGGGATCAGCGTCTATCCTCCCAATCAACGCATGCACTCTATTCTAGTCAGAAACTTTATTCTCACAGGCTACGGGACGGTCATGGTATCAATAACTGCCTCATTTGCCATACATTCCGAAACTTGGGCCACATATTTGGTTGTTTGGTGTTGCTGGTCTCGGAAAATGTTCCAATAGCTGTGGCGGCAAATTCAGGATCTGAAGCTGTAGAGCGACAAATCCAGCCCTTTTCAATTATGATCTGACGGAAGCTTCAACTAGCCAGTAGCAGATAAGGTCTCTGGAGCTACAACAATTAATCGCTTGTAGGAGCTGCTCCGACGCTTTCTCCGATGCCCTGTCACTAGTGCAAGGCCCAACGCCCCCAGGTTTCCCCGCATTCTACTAAAGTCAAGAGCGGAGCTGATTCCGAAATGCGCCAGGGCTGAAATTGTCTGTACTTGTCGTTGGCTTCTATATATTGGTGATCTGCACTCACATACAAACAAGCATGACTGAGTAACAGAATTGAAATTTATCGATCCGGAGAAGTTCCCTTTCAATCTCGTCAATAAATTCTATTCCACTTCATAAGCATGGTCGAACCAAACGACGCCAAGAGAGAAATGGCTGATGTTGAAGAATTCGAAGGCCTTGTCCTCGCGGATGTCATCCCTAGGCTGGACAAGTGGTGGCTTCAGTATCCCAATTTACGCAAGCTGAATTTACTTCTACTCAGTGCCTTCCTGGCCCAGTTTACTTGCGGATTCAACGGCAGCATGCTGAACGGCATGCAGTCTCTGCCTCTCTGGCGGGAAGCATTTGGCGACTCAGTATGTTTTACTCTGGGAAAGTGACTAATTATCTCGTCTGAGACACTAACGTGTGACCTTATAGACAGGTGCTAACCTCGGAACTCTTGTCAATGCGATTAACATCGGTGTTCTCGTGTCCGCCCTCTTCTCCTCTCAGCTCTGCGAGATCTTCGGACGAAAGAAACTGATCACACTGGGCACTTTCTTGATTATCATCGGTTCTGCGCTTCAGGGCGGCGCTCAGAACCTGGGCATGTTTATTGCCGGCCGAATCATCATCGGCTTGGGAACTGGCATCGTCGCTGTGGCTGCTCCTCAGTTGATGACAGAAGTCGCGTACCCGACTCATCGCGGGAAAATGGTGTCTCTGTATATGACACAGTGGGTTGTTTTAGGTTCTCACCTCTTGCGGTAGGATTGATGCGTATAGGCACTGTCCAGCAACGATACTGATATGTTATACCTACCAGGGCTATCTTGTCGCTGCTTGGACAACGTTTGGCACGTTCAAGATGAACTCTTCGTGGAGCTGGAGGCTACCCAGTCTCTTGCAAGGCGTTCCAGCCATTCTGCAGCTCATACTCAGTATCTGGGTCCCCGAGTCTCCGCGCTGGCTCGTGTACAAGGATCGTCGAGACGAAGCTTTGAGTGTGCTTTCTCAGTATCATTCGTGCGGCGACCACGACTCTCGCCTAGTACGTTTCGAGTTACTCGAGATCGAAGCAACCTTGGAGGAAGAAAAGAAGCATAAGGCGATCCAGTGGTCCGAGTTTATCCGCACCAGTGGTAACCGAAAGCGCCTCTGGATCTTACTTTTCATGGGTTTCGCTGCTCAGTTGTCGGGCCTGGGTTTGACCGGCTATTACCTGACCAAGATCTTGAACAGCATTGGCGTGACCAATGCCAACACGCAACTTCTAATCAATGCAATCGCTGCTGTTTGGCAGCTGTGCTGCTCTGTTTTCTTTGCTATGCTTATTGACCGAGTCGGCCGACGCGGTCTGATCACATTTGGGATTACTACCATGTTGGTTGTCTTCATACTGTGGACTATCTGTTCTGCTCTCAACGAAGAACGCCACTTTTCCGATCGACCTCTGGTCCTCGCCGTCATTGCCATGATCTTTCTGTTTCAAGTTGGCTACCAACTCTTTGCAATCTCAACAGTACCTTACGTGGTCGAGTGTTCTCTCTACTCGTTGCGCTCAAAGACAGCTATGATCTTCCAGTTCTGTGGCTACTCGGCCAGTTTCTTTACAGGCTATGTCAACCCTGTTGCCTTGGACCGCATCGGCTGGCGTTACTACATCTTTGCATGCGCTGTTCTCGGCGTTGAATGCGTGTTCGCTTGGTGGTATCTGCCTGAGACAAAGGGCAAGGGTCTTGAGGAGATTGGCCAGATCTTTGACGGTGATGAGCGTCTGACGGGTACGCAGGCCATCACTAAGAAGCGCGAGGAGAAATACCGTGCATTTGATGAGAGTAGTCTTTGTGAGCGAAAGGCTTTCAGTGCGAATCACATTGAGAAAGGGGAAGAATGATGTCTGAGGGGTGGTAAAGATAGTCTTACTGTGCTGTGTAAGCAGCTCTAGTTTCTCAATCTCGCCTGTGTATAGCCGCCATGGGTTTTCACAAATTCCCATTTTAGCCAAGACAAAGACCATGTACAGTTCAATAATTCCGCAGCAACGCGCATGAGAAGCATGTGAATGCATTCGTAAAATCACGCTTTCCACTCCCAAAGACGATTTCCAATGCGAGTGGCTAGCTCGATGGGAAACCCCATATGGTGGACCGGAGCCGTGTCTAAGTCCGGCTTCCTCGGCAGCCAGGCACGGGTACTACCGTCATAGAGGCGATCATTGCGGGGTCTCAGGCCATTGGTGACGTGCTCATAACTAGATACTCTTCTAATAATTAACTCGTCATGGTAATTTCCGGTGTTACGATATGTCTCGGGATTTTAACTGCGATTGTTGTCTTAGAAATGATCCAGACCAAGTCTCAGGCCAAGTACATCACTGCTCAAGCGTCCCAAATCGCTGAAGAGTAAAGTAATAACTGATGTCACTCTTGTTTTTTCTTGCTTGGCTGCAATGGGACGTCATTTTACCATACCCAGTGGAGACAGTTCGCGAGCAACTCTTACCGCAGTTAGCTCTGAGCAAGTCTGGACACTATCTTCTCACAAACTAAAGATCTCTTATGAACTAACTAGATATAAGCAATAGCGTTCTTTACACTAGATAATCTGCTTTTGAGGCCAGGCTCCAGAAGGCGGTTGCTGGCTTTTCTCGATTCAATGTCAGCATATTGTTCCCCGCTTACAGGGTCAAGCCATGCCACCTGTTTCGGATACTGCGGCACGGAACATTCAAGTTTAAGCGACGTTACAGTGATGCGTCTAGACGATGACGAGGTTATTAGTCCTGTTGGGTAATGTGATGTTTGCGAGCCATGACATATTGCCGTGTGTAACATCGGCCATAGTTACACGTGAAATAAAGTGTAGCTTCCATGCATCTCTAACATCTGTATATATCCTCCGAAGACTCAAGTCGATAGATAAGGCTTATCAAACCAATCGGTACTTTTCATCTAGTGCTTACCCTAACAGGGTGATTATTGACCATGCCATCCATTCATAAGCAATTCTTTAGCTGGGATGTGAATCCTGCTTCGGCAGATAAAAGTTTGCTTCACCTCAACCAAAATATAGAATGATGATCATCAATGTCTGAGCGTACGGCATTGTAAACTAAAGGAAGAAACTCATTAAGCCCGAAATCCCGAACTTCGCTTTTAGCTAGCAGTATTGCAAACCCCGCGGACATTAAAATAACATCATATTGAACACGACGGCTGTGGAACGCGGATCAGTGGATACCTTTTCATTTCAACTCGGCATTCAGCAGGCATTAACACGGTGATAGTAATGGCTTCTCACATGATGTTCACTTTGATTGGTTGCGGACAGAATTTCGGTTGATCCCGAGGTCTCATCCCGATGCAGATGTATGCGAAAAAGATGAATGATCGACGTGCATCAAACAGGTTTGCACGCTGAGCAATCTGATGTTGCCTCTATTCTCTTTGAAGGAGGAGCTATAAAAGTTGGAACAATCCTGCTTGCTGACCCAGAATCTACCAAGGCAAGTACCAGATCTCAACTATCAAGTCAGTCATCTCAGCTATTCTGCACTGCTCTTCTACCAACGCGCCAGCATGGGTGTACTACATACAGAAGCACTGGCTGAGCTTAGCCCCGGCTCCGTGTTTGTTCTCTTAGGCATTTCTCTGGTAAGTCCAAGCACCATAGAGCTCTCTTCATTCTTCTAATCGTATCGCAAAGCTTCTTTACCTCGTTGTCAGTTCTGCCTACTACGCTTTCTTTCACCCACTCGCCAAAGTCCCCGGACCGAAGCTATATGCCATTACTCAAATTCCCTATCTCTACTATCTCAGCAAAGGCGACTGGGTCTTCCACCTCGCAAAGCTTCACGAACGATATGGACCAGCTGTCAGATTCACGCCTAAAGATGTCTCCTTCATCACTGCGGAAGCTTCCAAGAAGATCTACGGCCACAAAGCCGCTGGTCATAAGTCATTTGAGAAGGACTTTCGTATGTATCGTCAGAACCGCCCTTGCTCAAGCATCGTTCGTTCCGACCAAGAAGACCATAGACGTATGCGTCGTCTACTCGCACATGCCTTTTCGTCAAAGGCACTTCGCGGTCAGGGAGATGTTGTGGACCACTACGTCGAACTGTTCATGAAAGGCCTTACAGAGCGGGCACAACGAAGAGAGGAAATCGACATTGTAGCTTGGTACAATTTTGCCTCGTTCGATCTCATTGGTCATCTCGCTCTTGGTCAGCCATTCGGATGTCTTGAGAATGGAAAGTATCATCCTTGGGTCAGCAGAGTCTTCAAGGGCCTCAAGGTTCTATCATACACTCAGATCTATGTGCGCCTCGGTCTTCAGAATTGGATCTCACTGCTGAGTCCGCCAAGCCTAAGGAAGAGCTATGAAGAGCACATGCAGTTTGCAGAGCACGCGGCACTCGCCCGCATCGAATCCAAGGATACTGAAAGCCAAGACTTTATGTCCTACGTCCTTCGTCATAATGATGAGAAGGGTATGTCACAGCTTGAGATCATCGAGAACTCGGGTGTCATGATCATCGCTGGTAGCGAGACAACAGCTACTCTTCTCAGTGGAACCACCTATTTCCTTCTTAAGAACCCTGACAAGCTTGAGAAGTTGACTAATGAGATACGTTCTGCCTTCAGCTCTGAGGAGGAGATCACTGTTACCCAGGTTGACCAACTGAAGTATATGCTGGCTGTCTTCAACGAAGGCTTTCGCATGTGTAAGGTTCCCTATCATCAGGCTATTTCCACCAGTGTACTGATCGTTCTTTTAGACCCACCGGTTGCTGTTGGACTTTCGAGACTGTCCCCAGCCGGTGGTGAGTTCATCGACGGTTATTGGATTCCTGAGAATGTAAGTTGAACCTGTAGCTTCAGTTACATTCACCAAAATCTGACTTTTACACACAGACTGCGGTTTCGATGCCTCACTGGCCTGCATATCACTCAGAGCTAAACTTCAGAGATCCTAAGAAGTTTGTCCCAGAACGCTGGCTGGACGATCCTCGATATGCGAGTGACAACCGGGCTATCTTATCGCCATTCTCCCTTGGACCCCGTGACTGCATTGGCAAAAAGTAAGTGCTACGCTGACACTAACGCAAGACACGGCTGACAATGGGAAACAGTCTGGCGTATACCGAGATGCGACTCTTGTTAGCTCGCATGCTCTGGAAGTTTGACCTCGAGGCTGTACCAACCGAAAAGGACTGGTACGATCAGAAGATCTTCTTCCTATGGGAGAAGGGTGGACTGCCTATCAAACTCAAAGAGGTTGTTCGTGAGAAAGTGTGAATGCACAAGAGTCCTTGTCAAGCGAGAGAATTAAAGGATGTTATGCCTGGTAAAAGGTATATAGAAGATATTATGCTTTATTGGAATAAAGTGTTCTCGGGAGCAGTAGCAACAGGTTAGGCTGGGTTGTCCAAGGCAGCGCCATTCAGCGACATACAACGTGTCAGTCAAGCCACTAAATATCTAAGGTACATTTCCATCCCCTTGTCTATTGCAATCATAGATTCAACCTGACGTTGAAGATTTGTAAGGTCTTATCCTTGCAGCCCTAATCAATCCCAGGCCACCAAACGCAACTGCAATGCCAGTGAATACCATGAGTGGACCATACTTTGTTCCGTAGCCAAATCTTCCTCCCCAGCCCGTGTCTCCAGCGCTTAGCAACGGTATACTTACCAGGCCACCACTTACAAACCCAATACCTCGAGCTCCATTGAGAAGCCCATATGTAAGACTGGAGTCAATAGTCTCGTCATGCCCCTCTGCTTCGTTCTCAAGTTCCTTAGTAATGCCTCCCCAGGTCGCACTGTAACCACCGGCAAAGAAGCCAAAGACAATAGCAAATACAAGTGTAAGGGCAGGACTTCCGTCTACTGACAGTCCCCAGAGTAAGAGGACAGAAGCCGATGATGCGAAGGCAGAGAGACAAGTGATAGTAGTAGCTGAGAATTGATGGTACTTATTGTCAGTGAGCCAGCCAAAGAAGAAGCACGAGAGGATGCCTGGAATGTTGTGTAACGTAAGCAAGAGAGTGGAAATAGCTTGACTGGCACTGTTGAACTCTCTTGCAAATGTTGGGAGATACGTCTGCGGTAGACAGTATCCCGAGCTTTGAACCATGACTGCAACGAAGTACGTGTAAATGTCACGGTGTTTCAGGAATGTCCATGGTATGCGAGGAGGTTTCCCCTCTCGTGCCACCATCTTGGAAGGATGCGTCGGGACGAGAACGATAGACAGAAGACCTGACCCAGCCAGAATAAAGGCCCATATCCGAATTGTCCATCGAAAGCCGTATTGGTTAAGAAGATACCGCAGCAGAAAAGGACAGACCGAGCCAACAATATTCCTACACGAGAGAATGATACCATAGGCAATGGCTCGATTGCCAGTAGCATACCACTCCCCAAGAGAACATGTTGCTGGACTATACACGAGAGTACAACCAAAAGCAGCCATGACGCCTTGTGTCACCATGAGATGCCATACATGGGTACTGAAAGAGGAGAGAATGAACCCAAGGAATGCTATGACAAGGCCTCCAAGCTCTGCTTTGATCCGGTGATGAGCCCAGTAGCGGGTGAATATGGCAAACAAGAACGGCATGGAGATATACATGACTCCGTTGGAGGTGGTGCCCACTGTGCCAGTGATGGAGAGATCGCCATCGAGAGTCCAGTTGCTTGTCCAGTATTCTTCAAAAATACCGTAACTCAGATTGAAGCCTAGAATGGTATTGTTAGTTAAGGTCTTTTGTTAGGCCGTAATTCGCTTACCCCAGAGTGGGAGCTGCATGAGTGCCGAGCCGCAGAGTACACCGAACTTCTTTCTATGGTCATCACCAATGGCCAGGCTTGAGTGCGTTTGCTCAGTTGAGTGAGAAGCCTGTTCGGCAGAGTTCTCATCCTGCTGAAAACTGCTTTGCAGGATAGGCCCATGTTGAGACTCTTCGTGTTTCTCTGTTTCCGCCATGAGGACGGCCGATCGTTGTGAGATCTTTAATCGGGTGAAGCTGAAGGTTGATTGTTCAAGAAGAGGAAAATGAAGCAGCAGTGTTTTGCTTTCGTGAGGGGGTAGAAATGCAGGCTCGGCTTCCAAGTGCTACCGCAGTGAACACCCAGCGATACGAGCCACTTTCGGGGTGATAAGCAGCTCCGAATTGATCAGCGCAAGTGCCCAACCATTGGTGTCCACATAACACACCCTCCAAAAACGGTGCAGACGTTGTCTCTTTTCGCACTCACACACACCAGTAATGCTGTGGAGTAAATGGCGGTGTACATGCGAGGAACTTTACATGGCCGTCAACGATGCACATCCCATGATCGGGTCTTGTACCCCAGCGACTAACAGTACCAAGGATCCTCCGATATCGCGAACCGCATTCCAATCTTGACCAGAACATGATAGCTTACGGGACGGAATAATGGCGTGATTCATGGCTGGTACAATGCTTTACAAGTTTGCGAATTGGGACACACGAGATGGTCAGCAGATTTATATGGCACGCTCGCATCGATCGTTTCGGCAATGCCTAGATGATGGCTAGACCTGAATCAAGGCCAATGTCTATCAGTGTTGATAGCCAAACATCTCTCTGCTATTATACTACGCGACAAAGTTGATCGCAACTACTCTAGACCATGGTAGGCATTCAAGATATCCTGTACCAATTTCTCAGCATTGCCATATGTTGGACCCATTGTGTGTCCAGGTGGTGTCAGTGGCATTGTAGAAGAGTCGATAACGCGCAAATTCTTGATACCAAAAACGCGGCCCTTAGAGTCGACCACTGCTGATGAATCACCGGCTTTGCCCATGCTGCCTGTAATGAATTAGTTTGAGCACATATTCGTAGAATAAAGACGTGAACTTACAAGAAGCGGTGCCATGATGCGTCGGGTCGAGGTTGTCGTATGTGAGATCCAGCAAATGCTCGTCACTGGTAATATTGGCTCCAGGGTATATCTCCTTACCGATTTTAGAAGGAATATGCTCCCAAAGCTGACGGGCTCTTCGGAGGGCATACAGAGCAACCTCCTTGTCTGTGTCTGCGCGTAGCCAGTTTGGATCAATCACAGGGGGGTCAAGGTTGCTCGCAGATGAGATGGTCATGTTGCCACGACTCACAGTCCCAACCATTCTTATAGTCATGGCGGCGTAGTTTTTGCCAGTCACTCCAGCTGGAGGATCAACCATCTGCATGATGAACTCTACCTCAGGCCAGTCGTCAGGGTACTGAGCGAGATCCTCTTGGGCCTTCTTGCTAAGATTTGCCAAGGGAATCTTCTCGAATGCTCCGACATCAACGCCACCGTTGGTCAAAGGTCCCTTCTTACGTTGATTGAACTCAGTGATGGCTTCTTTCATCATAGACGGCTGTTTCCAACCGCCCGTTGAAATGCCTTCAATCTCCCAGATAGGCCCATGAACAGCAGCTGAATCATGCGTGCCTTGGCCGACTCCTGGTAGGTTTGATAGGACTGGGATGTCAAACCTTTCGAGCGTCTCTTGAGGTCCAATGCCAGAAACCATGAGCAACTGAGGGCTACTCCACAGCCCAGCAGCAACGATGACTTCCTTTCGGGCTGTCAGATTGAAAGATTGCTGGCCATAGTTATCAACGGTGACACCAACGGCCTTTTTTCCGGAGAAGAGAATCTTGCGAGCCATGGTGTTGATGTATGTTGTCAAACCAGGCCGACCTAGGCTTTGCTGCAAAAATGAACTCTCTGAAGAATCTCGAAGACCGGTTTCAGGGTTGATGGAGAACTGCCACCAACCCCAACCTTGCAAGACACCAGCAGTGAAGCTTGGAATCTCTTTGAATCCGAGTGCTTCAAAGGCTTTGATGGCATCCCACGAAACTGGGAAGACGTACCCTGGAAAGGTGAGGTGTAGAGGGCCCCCTTTCTTTGAGAAAGCTGCAGTGTCATAGAGAGCCGTGGCATTCGCAGGACGATGTTGACTGTTGTCGGAGAACTTCATAGTTCTTGTGTTGAACTTGAGCATGTTCTCCCACGTGTAGGCATCATCGCCTACTTTCTCTGCCCAGTGCTTGTATGCCCCTTTGGTAGGGCGATTGAACATCATCAAGTTTCTGGCACTGCTGCCGCCAAATGTTTTTCCCTGGGCATAATGAATTTTCTTGCCGTTCTATCCCGAATTAGTAAAAGAGGGATACAGTGAGACCTTGGAGGTACTTGCGTTTTGAGGTTGAGTGAAATAGCCCCAATCAATGAGTGGCTGCCAGCTAGACGCGCCCCCCGAGCCTTTCCAATCATTGATCCCTAAGTAACATTAGTAAGTTGGGTGACCAAGAGTTGCAAATGAATTGTGTGACTTACTAAAGGGCAACTGGCTGACGTTGCCGTTGCTCAGTTCATAGAATCCTCCTGCTTCTACCAAAGCAACAGTCGCGTTACTGTGCTCAGTGAGACGCGCTGCTGCGAGGGCGCCTGCTGTCCCACCACCAACGATGACATAGTCATAGGTGGCATTGATACCAGGTATACCGAAGCCATTACCAGTGAGTTCCCCATCATCAAACTGAGGGGGTACGTCTTCAGCGAGTGCTGACACAAGAAGAGAACACAGAACAGGAAGAATCTGCATGACGGTGTATTTGGTATTCCCTTTGTCATGCGAAACCCCATACACTTCTGCGAATTTATACACAAAAAGATAATTTAGGCTGGGAATCCTCTCTAGCGTACTAAGCTTGACAAGCGCAATTCATCCATCTTGGCGTATTGACCCAAATCACCCGATATCGCTGCTTCTATGCTTCCATCTGTTCGTATTTCCCCTCACGCAAGCGAAGACCAGGGCTATGCGTATTCAGGGTAGAAGGACAATAGCAACGAAAGGATATTCGGCATCTTCAATCAACATGCTGACGTGAGGATCTACCAATCATTACGAAGGCTTTTTCAATCACATTTGTTTATTTGAAAGACTTTCGTCAGATAAGACGATACGGCAAGGAAGTGCCAGTGTCGCATTGTCGATTACTGAGTCAGTGCATCCCGTGCCACCCGCCAACTTGCGACTGAGATTGCAACACTACCCATGCACCAGGTTGCAACACTAGAGATCGTTGTTGTCTACCCGAAACAGTTCCATCAAGCGAGACGGATCATCCGCAATAGTTCCTGAGCATTAGTGCGACGCAAGTTCCTTGGCACGAGCCCTGCAAGATGGACAAGACAGCTTGGCGATTCGGCCCGGGCCGGGGTTAGTCAAGACGGAGTCTCCGGGCGAGGCATCTCCACACAGTAAACATGCTTAGGTGAATAAGTTCGTAAACTAACGCTCATGATCTGAGCTTGTTCTCCCCGCAATGCGCTTATCATAGCATGTGCCGTCCTTGTGCATTCAACCTCGGATCCGCTTATGCAGGGATCTACCCACCAAAATCCTCCATTCGGTGAATTTCGGGGCTCTGTAGACATCCTTTTTCATCCTTGCAGCTATGAATCTCAGTTTTGAGACGGGGAGTTGCTTCAGGGTGTGGACACCATCAATTCGATCCTATAACTGCCGCTGCATAAGTTCTTCTATCTTGACTCGCGAGGGATGCCATGGCCCTGTTGTTGTATCTGGAGATTGACTACGTGGCCTTGCTCCTCACTCCACAAAGCTTAATCTGTAAAGATCGGCGATGTCATGCTGCAGTGATAATGCATCTTGTTCCTATTCTAAAGCAAATATGGAAACAAGGCACGAGACCTGGATGATGCAATCGCTGACACGGAATCGTTACCTGTTCTTATCTGCAATTACATGGTGTTCATCGGCACCTTTACCGAGAGCCAAGAACACATAGACTGCCAGAGCTATCCCTTCTGCAGCCTACCTGGTACATGATAGCCAGATACGGTGATCAATGAGGGTGTGTAACATCATCACGGACCAAGATATCTCAGGGAAGCTGACAGAAGCCGCATTGGGTCCCCCTACCCATCTGAGCACGGTGAACGAGGTGACAATAGGGAACAGACAAACTAGGCAATAACTCACAAGATACAAGACTCGAGTAGGAAGTGAAGACCAGTATTGACAATAAGCGTAGCTGATGAGAATATGTCCCACTGACTCTGGACAAGGGTTCTTACTATTTCAGAGACCATGGCTGAGATAGTGAAGAAGTATAATAATGGGTGAAAAGGGCCGGCTCTTGGCTAGATTTAGACCACAAAGTCAATATTCTTGATGAGTTTCACCTTCACCGTCCACAACCCTCTACTCACTTAATAAGAGATTCCTTCAATTCCAAAGTCGTACAAAGACTACCAAGTCAACAAGATGGGCTCCCTTCATATTGAATCTTCACCATCACCTGCCTTCTCTTCTGTGCGCTCAGCACTGGCTCAGAACAACAACAGAATTATTCTCTGCGAATCTCATGACGGTACCTCAACAGAGATCATCAGAGCAACCGTTGGCAAGAACGGCCAGAAGTTCGACGGCATCTGGTACAGCGGTCTCTGTCAGACTACCTATCTAGGTATTCCAGACAGTGAGACGCTCTCCCCTCTCCAACGGGCATCACTCCTCGCACTTGACGGGGAGCTCAAGCGCAAAACAAGCAACCGCTCTCTCTGCGCCGCTTTTGACGCAGATAGTGGTGGTGATATTGCAGATATCCCTGCCTTGGTCGCACTCATGAACCTCGTCGGCGTCGGCATGATTGTCATCGAGGACAAGGCCGTTTCAGCCCCAGGCCAAAAGGTCAACTCACTTGCTGCGTCATCCGCTTCACAGGCCCTGGCCGACCCCCACGAATTCGCGGAAGTAATCCGCGCTTTCAGAGAGGTGAATGCAAAGGCAAAGGGAGGTCCCATGATCACTGCTCGTATTGAATCCTTCTGCTGCCGTGTCTCCAAGGCAGACGCGGAAGAGGAAAGCAGGTCTTACGAGGCTGCACACCAAGATGCCCTGAAGCGAGCCAAGATCTACCATGAGGCGGGTATCGACGCTATCATGATCCACTCCAAGAGTAAATCTCCTCACGAGGTTACTCGGTTCCTCCGCGAGTACCGCGAGTTCGACTCCCAGACACCTCTTGTTGTCGTTCCCACTACCTACTCCGAGATACCCAAGGATGCTCTGTACGAAGCTGGCGCCAACGTTATCATCTACGCCAACCACTTGATGCGTGCCAAGATCAGCGCTGTTGGTTCTATCTCTGACAAGATCCTAGCCAAGAACTTGGACCTATTCTACAACGACGCTGAGATACGAGCAATGATTCAGGCTCGCAACTACGGTTGCCTTCTTAGAAAGCTGCGTAACCGTAGTGTTTGGGGCGAGGAGAGCAATGAGGCAAGGATGTACAGGATTGTTGCGGAGGCGACGGCCTCGGAGAACATTCAGGCTACTGTGATCGAATTGCTAGAGGGGAAGCTTGCGGGGTGCGAGGCAGACACACGCATTGTCAGCGTTAAGGAACTTCTCAAGATCAACGCAAAGCAGGTGGTTCCTGTAGCGGAGCTTGTAACCCAGGTAGATGTTTACTAGATTAGGTTAAGCTTATTTCATTGTTTCTTAACTGTCTTATCTTGCTGCAGACCCCTTTGTGTAACATCTGCATGCCGTTCTTTAATGGCCCTACAGTGCGGTGTAACCCTAATGGTTAAGTGCTTGTGACCTGTGAGATAAACAATGCTGCTACGTACATATGATTACAACTGTAAAGAGAATTACATATCGTACGCTGGATCTCTTATCCAGGGACCACGTGTACATGTGAGGAACCTTTCGGGGCCATTAACCTTGCACATCTGATGTTCAAGTTTGTACCCTCGCAGAGGGACAGGACTGTATCCCGGATTGGACAGCTGGCATTATGGTATCTTGCGGAATGCTATCTTGAGTTGCGCCATCTCGCGTTTCATGCATTTGCATAGTAGGTGGGTGTTGGGTAGTACTGCATATGGTCAAGCTGACTTCAGATTGACAACATTAACCGCACGGATCATCGGCAAATGGAGGGGTGAGGGTCCTCTCTGGCCGGCGACGTCACGTTTGTGACTGTCGATATGTAACGACACATTTGGAGCGGCACAAACAAAACGTATCTGTAGACGTGGCGTGATTTAGTAAGACTCCGGGATGTTTTGAGTAACAGTAACACTGCTAATTCAAGCATACTGATGCCGAGATAGACGCTGCAAGTAGTTCAAATTATAAAGGCATGTGGTATCTTTAAAGCATCGTAGAGGCCGACTAAGCTAAAGAAATACAAACAACTATAACAATTCAATAAACTTTAACAACGCTTTCAACATGGCTCCCGGTCTCATCGAAACAGTCAGCGACTTTTCGCATCTCCCCAAGACGGAGTACCGCACCAAGCTGGAGGTGAAGCCCAAATCGGCACTCTTCCCTGATGGCTACAAGACCACTGGCCAACAGCCTCCTCTCTACGAGGAAATACACCCATACTCAGACTTTCCCAAGAAGATCACTGGCATAACGGCCTGGACTAAAGATGATCTATCAGGCTCTCCAGAGAAGGAATCTATCTGGAAGCATCCCTTCACTCCGGAGGAGCTCGAAGACCTGAGCACCGCTGCTGAGAATTACATCAACAGCGGTCGGGACTTGAACGAGATGTGCAAGGTATGAGTCCAGTATTGCATGAGTACACATACTGACATGGCTGCTCAGGAACTGTTTCCTCTTCCTCGTATGGCCAAGTACCTTGAAGAGGTTCGAGATGATATGATCAATGGCTATGGGTTCATCTTGTTCCAAGGCATGCCTGTCAAGGAATGGGGAATGCGCAAGTCTTCCACGGCATACATGGGCTTAGGCGCTCACTTTGGGCATATCGTGAGTCAGAACGGTAGGGGCCATGTGCTGGGCCATATCAAAGACCTGGGTGAGAACCCAGCGGACTTCCATAAGGTCCGGCTGTATCGAACTACGGCAAGGTATGTGACTCGAGACCCTGCTCGGCAGTTGAACTTACTCGTATCCTAGGCAAACCTTCCATGCTGACCCGGCAGATATCGTTGGCCTTCTTTGCCTCAATACTCCGCTGAAGGGAGGTGAGAACAACATCGTTTCGGGCCATCGGGTCTGGAACGTTATGCAAGAGGAGAGACCTGATATCGCGGAGCTTCTCACTCAACCCATTTGGTACTTTGACCGAAAGGGAGAAGTCAGCGATGGACAAGAGGATTACATTCGATGTGCCATTTACTATATCGAGAAGGGAAATGGCAGAGTCTACTCTAAGTACGGCACCTCACTCTCTCGCTACAGTCTTGAAAATATGATGTTAACATTCTCAATTGTAGATTTGATCCAAACTACGTTAGGTCTCTAAAGCGATTCTCTGACAAAGGCATCATCCCCCCTCTGTCCGATGCACAAGCAGAGGCAATCGAGTTCTTTGATCAAACTTGCTACAGAGAATCCATCGGCAATGTCCTTGAGGTCGGAGATGTTCACTTCATGACAAACAACCATCTCTACCATTCTCGCCAGGCCTACACTGACCATGAGCCACCCGCTCCCCGTCGCCATCTCCTGCGACTGTGGGTCTCCACGCCTGAGAGTGAAGGAGGATGGAAACTTCCGTATCACGATTCTGATTGGAAGAGGAGGGGCGGGGTACAGGTTGATGATCGACCTCACAAGGTTTTGCTCCACGCAGACTGAAGATAGCGCTTTTCAAGGATCTATTCGTGGGATTGTTACCCTTGAATGATAATTGCTCCGGACTCTGGCATGATGTGGATATGTACCGCTAGAATGAACAATGATATGATATTTGGGTTATTGACTTGCATTGATCTTATTCGTAGTCTTACGCGATGCCATTGCGAACCTTGATAAAAACCTTCTCAAAACTGAATTTGTAACCGTGGGGTCAGCCAGGGTCCAGTGAAGATCTTGGTCAACCTTGGCAAAGCTTGTTCTCAGGTATGCTTATATGCATCAGGTCTCACGGCCCGGATAAAGCGGTATCTCAAAACGTCGCAAGCACGCGATCAATTTCCCGATACAGCCTAAGATTGCTCGGACTCAAACCTCCTGGTGTGGTGACACAGCAGTTGCAAGGGTCAAGGCGTGCTAAAGCGGAGATAAGAACTTTGAGGAGACAAGTTGAGCCGGTGGGTATGGGGAAAGTCTAACTAATGGGGATTCTTAGCGGCACGCCCTCCGCGGCGAAGGATTGGCTGTGCTCCGTGTTTGCATGCTGCAATGATACTACTGATGCGGGTCTGAGGTGCCGTAATATCCGTTGCTGTGAGGAAACAAAGCTGTACTTCTCTGATACGTCATTTGGCTTGTTTTCTCCCAGGCTGCGAATCCTTGACGTCTTGATTCAGAGTCCGTCTTTGTGGTGATTGTCAAATCTTTGCCTAATCTGTTGTTCTGGTGCCATCGGCAGGGCGCAGGCTTGGAGTCTGGCAGATGAGGGGTCTTTTGTATGCCCCGCCAAGCAGCACTCATCTATCGCGACTCTATCTTCTCTTCCAAAGCAGACATTCAGTGCCACGGTTCAAGCTTCACTTCCCCTTCATAGTCCATTCAATTGACATCGCATGCACCACAAGTTATTCACCATCATGGCCAGGTAAGCTGATTTTGTTCCCTCGTCTTCCTTGACCCGGTGACTGACTGATGTGATTATTGACTGGCAGACCCGAATACCAGCCTGTGTCTCGAAACAATGTCGACCAAATTCCTCTCGTCGAGCCGGGCGCTTCAGCTGGCGACGAAGCATCTGACTCTGACCTTGAAAACGACATCGCCATCAGCGAAACCGAATTAAAGCGCGATCATATTCCCAGACGAACCCTCATTCGTGTTCTGGCAGCCAATGGGGTCATCCAAATACCAATCTGGGGTATGTCCGCCTCTAGCATTGTCTTATACATCCACTCACAGAACATCCAGGCTTTGCAATTAGCTACGGAGTATTAGAGGAATATTACTTCAATAACTGGACTCTCCAGGGAAACAAAGATATCACAGGCGCGATCGGAACAACTGCTAATGGCATCATGTACCTCTCCATGCCCTTCCTCTTCGCGCTGTTCACAAGACGATGGGCGTACCGGCGTCAGGAGGCTGCTTTCTGCGGTGCCCTCATAGCTTCCATCAGCTTCTTCCTGTCAACATTTAGCACAAATGTTTGGCACCTGCTCGTCACGCAGGGTATCACCTCAGCGTTTGGATGCGCGCTCATCTACAGCCCCATTACGCTCTCCCTGGGTGAATGGTATACTACCAGTAACCGATCCGTGGCATACGGACTGGTCTTGTCATGCAAGAATATTGTTGGAACTTTGGGCCCATTCCTCTTCAAAGCTTCACTCGATACATGGGGCTTCCGAACAACTATGACGGCCTGGGCGGTGTTCGTCGGCGGAGCGAGCATCCTCAGTATCAGCCTTGTTCCCATTCCACCATCAAGAATCGCCATGCACAAGACACCAGAGAGGAACATCCCTTGGGATTTTCTCAAGCATCCCGCTATATACTTCTATAGTATCGCAGTTTTCTTCCAAGGCACTGGCTATGGTTTGCCCCAGACGTACCTGGGCACCTATGCCCAAGACTTTAGTCTCTTATCAGAGACAATGGCAACCACTGTGTTGGCTCTACAGAACGCCGTGGGGATCCTTGCTTCTGCTTTCTTCGGATGGCTCAGCGACAATAAGCAAATTGTTCTGTCAGCGCAAACTGTGTCGGCGATTCCATGTGTAACAAGCGGACTGGCCGTATTCCTCTTTTGGGGAAACACTACACAAGGAGGAGTCTTTCTCTTGGTTCTCTTCTCCATCACGTTTGGCTTCTTCTCAAGTGGCTATAGTGCTACTTGGGGAGGAATACTCAAGCAGATGGAGAGTGACTCCGTAGACAGGGGAGAGTCCATTGACGCTGGGCTGATTTATGGTCTAATCAACGGTGTAAGAGGCATTGGGTATCTAGTTGGAGGTGCCGCGAGTGTGTGGCTGATCAACGCTGGCACGATTTCTAACTGCCAACACTTTGGGTATGGTAGTTCTTATGGGCCGCTTATTCTATTTACGGGTCTTGTTTCTCTTGCTGGTGGCTGGGTTGTGATCTGGAGCTGGTGGCCTGAGACTTGGACCTTTGGACGGCGCAATTAAGAAGCGATGGCGCCATGGACAGACGCTACTGATAAATATTTACATAAAACACAATTGGGTATGTCCAAGGACTTGTAGAAAAACAAGCTGTTTCACTTGATCTGCTGTGTAGGACTTTATCTAATTGTATAGACAAGTTAGAAAGTTAGGGAAACCTACCGGCAATAAGTAAATAGTATCACACAATGCATCAACGAAAGAGGTTGTAAGGGCCACATCTTAAAGGCCAGCTGATAGAGTGTCATTACAAGGCAATGTATTTGATTACAGCTTTAGTACTTAAAAGTGACCTGAAAGTCATGTCCAAAGCTACCATCCCGTGTAAACTGTTCCAGTTCCGTCACATATGCCGTGCCATTACTGTATTCAAGCTTGGGCAACAACCCATTTTGCTTTCCTTTATCAGCATGGAACTCCACGCTCTTCGGCGCCTTGCGAAGACCAGTCACAGTTATTTTCACAAGAGGAGGCTTGACTTCGTAGTCACCAGTGTTTTCCGCCCTCAGAATTCCCTTCCTGAAAGCGTACTATAGGGTATAATCAGTCAAACTGTTCAATGCTGGGATCATGAACCATTTCACTTACTGTGACAGTTTTAGTGGCTTCTGGCTCGAGACTGACACCGTCATCAAAATACACAGTTCCTTCGGCATACTCATTATCGTCGAGGGCCAAGAGCAGTGAGAACGGGTTCCTTCTTGTCGCTGCTGTTGTATTCCCTGGCTTTTGCAAGGTGAATACTGTGCCTCCTCTGATGTGTAGATTGATATGCTCCAGAGGCGCATCAAGGGTGACATTCTCTTGAGGTTTAGCATGGACTTCATTCAATGTGTACCAGTCATACCAACGCGTTCCTTTTCCAATCCCCGGAAACACACCCCTGACTGTGTTGGAGTTTGGTGTCAGCACGGGTGTCACGAGAAGGGATGGACCCAGCAAAAATTGAGAATAGGTGGCCTTGAGTGTCTCGTCATTTGGGAACTCCCATGCCAATGCCCGCATGACAAGATCGCCTTGGGTATTGGCATAGTGAAACAGAGTGTAGATGTAGTTGAGGAGACTATATCTTATCGCTATAGCTCGACGCGAAGCCTCCGCAACAGATGACCAGACAAACGCTTCTTGGGATATGCTACCACCCATGTTGTGATTACGATAAAAAGGCATGAAGGCTCCCAGAGACATCCATCGAGCACAAAGGTCAAAACTGGCGTTATGAGAGTAGCCGCAGATGTCAACTCCAAACATTGGAATGCCAGCCATCATGTGCGTCAGAGCATGCGAAATGGATAAGAACATACTGCCCCATTTCGATGAGTTATCGCCTCCCCATCTCGTAGCATAACGGCCAATGCCAGCAAAGTTGCCACGGGCGATGTTGAAGGGACGGCGACCAGGGAACAGTTCAAGCAGTCCGTGATAGGTCGCATTGGAGATCTGATTGCCAAACAAATTATGCAACTGGTATTCAGTGGTGTTCAACTCGTCGTTGTGAGTTGCATCTGGAGAGATGGTCATTCTCCTGATGGAGTGGCCTGGTTGCAGACTACAACGAAGATCAGCATATTGTGTTAATATGATAAGGAAAGCTGACTTACTTGTTCAGAACATAAGGTGGATAAGTGAGGTTTCTGACACCCGGTGTTGGCTCCGTACGTCCTAGCGTGCTAGTGGCAGGAACTTGGAAGACATGGGCAGCCTCGACCTCCGCTGATTGATTGGCTGCAAGCTCTTTTGCCTTTTCAAATTCAGAGTGATTAGTCACACTGAAGCCATCTGGATACTCATAAAACATTCTGAGCTTCTCCCCTGGAATCAGGAACGGAACATGAACGGGGTTCATATCCAGACGACTATTTCCGCAGGGGCCCACGCAGTACGAAGCAGGCTCTGTAAGATCAGAGAGCATTCCATCGTAAGGCACGCTATCATACCATATCTTGAGCTCTCCGGCCCACCATTTGTGTGTCTCAGGCAGCATGAAGTCTCCCCAGACAACGAACCCAGGCCAGTTGTTGCCTGTGTAGAAGTCGCCCGACTCTGGATCTCTGATGAATGCTTTGAGCTTGGCGCCACGTTCATAGGGGCCATAAGTATCCTTTGGATCATCGGGATTCGGACGGTATATGTTGGCCCATACTAGCGGAACGTAGTACTGCTCGTTCTCATGAAGCCAGTCAACCCACTTTGCCATACGATCAGGCGGGAAAGTGACAGGGTTATTGGCGAAGCTGCGGAAGCCATCAAACATGTCAAAGTCTGACCAAATAGCCTCAAGCGGAATATCAGCAGCTCTGTAGTTCTCAACAACAGCTTCGATTTTGTCGAGGGTATCGTATCCCAATCGACATTGGTGAAAGCCCAGTGTCCAGAACATTTGCATGGCAGGTAAACCAATGCAGCCAGCGTGGTACTGGCGCATAGTCTCGATAGCTGTAGATCCCCCCTGCTTGTTCTGGCCGCTGAGGAAGTAGAGATCAACGCTTCCACCGATGGTACGGTATGTCAAAGTCTCTGGTCTCAGAAGCCATTCTTGACCATGAGCATTTCGGGCATATACACCGTGAGAAGTGGTGTTGCTGCCCTTGTGGTATCGACTCTCCTGGTAGAAGGGATGAACACCATAGATGTTTCCATCTATAGGGTTCCCGTGCTCTATGCCAGCGTCATTGGTCCAGAAGGTCTGCGTGAAGTTCTGTCCCAGATGGAAATCATGGATGTTCTCAGCTATCAGAAATGTCAGCTTAGTTATAGATACATCTTGGCGAATACCGTACCTAGTCCATAGACATTGTAGTCGGGTTCCATGCTGGTTACCAGTTCAACGAATTGGTCCTCGAATACAATGACATGGCCGTACGTTGAGAACAGGACCTCTCTGTCACAGCTCCGGGTGATTTTGAATTGGAAGCTCGGTGAATTACTGTGGTAAATGGATTAGCTCATATGAATGACGTAGTGGAGCAACTCAATGACTCACGTAAACTCGAATCTGAGGTCACTATTCGAGATTGTCGTCTTCCCATCTCTTCCTGGCTCGAATACAAGTGAGTCTGCTAGGATATACTGAGTTCTGTTCCCTTCAGATAGATACTTAGGGAATATCTTGACATTCAGTCTCTCCTTTGTCTGATACTGAACCTCGAGTACCAGATCACGAATGTCATTACCACTATATATAATCAGAGGAGTACAATACGAGTGAGGTGAATACTTACAACGCCTGGCAGTTAGGCCCAGCTATGGTCAAGTCTGCCTTCACACCTTTGAGATCCCTCTCGATATTTGTTGCCTTGTAGCCCGGGCATTTCTGTGGGTTGGGTGCATGAGGGTCCCGGAATGTTGGTGTCAGACTAGGAGCGACCGCAATCTCGGGCGAGGCCGTCTTGGACTGAACAACAGTCGATATTGACGACTCAGCTATAGGTACCCATTAGTGTGCAAATTCCGGCAACAAGCTCGCTAATGGACGCGTACCTTGCGCCGTGACTATGAATACTAATAAAGCCAGCAAATAGTTTACCATTGTGATATTCGATGTACCAAACGACTGTCGAGACAGAGGACGAGCAGAAACGCAGTATGACTGTGAGCAATTTCAGCACTGGGTAAGCCAGCCTTGGGAAGTCTGCTGCGCGCGATCCGATGAGACCAAATGCTTATCTTTCGACAAAACTAAGTAGGAACCGATTTGGATAGATGAAGCCACAATTCACGACCAGAATAGGTGAGCTCCCCGAGACGTGAACCTCTGATGATACGTGCCCTCCTCAATCCCCAGCCGGTCTTCCATCACCATCCAGACAGCGGATCCTTTCGTAGGGTGGCGCGTATAGATCCCAGATGCCGATGCCATCATTGCCATGAATCGTGGTGGTTTCATCCCTACCCCCACTATTTCGCGTAGAGGTGTAGGGTTAGTAAAATGCAACATGGACAAGAGCCCGCGTCCCACGGATATCTCGGCACGGACATGTTTAGGGGCGGCAACTGAAAGAAGCATAAGATAGTGCCGGGCAGTAGCTGAGGCCAGGGTTTGCGAGCCGTACCCGTAGTCTTGCAGGAGAGTGCATACGCCGGGTGAACATTAACAGTGTGAAAAGACTGAAAGGCTAGCCAACTTATGCAATTAGACCCCTGTGATTTCCCGGTCGGGGATTGAAATACACCGAACCCACTAAACAATTTCGTTCTGGCCCCCCTCGCGGTTGGTTCCGCCTCAAATGATAAGCGGGGGGCTAGTTTAGTGGTCTACAACCCCGGATTGGGGCACATACATGCATGGTAAGACGGAGGACAAGGCCTTGGTCGCGTAGATACTCCAATCAGCATGGATAATCTCAAATCCTTCCAATGATGCCATTGTCCTCGTTACTGATGCACAACACCATGAAACCATTGATCTTCTCCTTGTTGTATCTCGGTGCGACACATCCTCTCCAACGCTTATCATGCTTGTCAGAAAGCTTATGTTGTATTTTCGTAATCTCAGTCCTCGATACCCCCATTCCCGGATGATATGATGATCCTTGTACGCACGGACAAACATTGTGAAACTTGTGCTCAAAGTATCACGAGAAGAGTGCAGTTACCAGTCACAGTAACGAGCTGCACTTGGGTACTTTCTCAGCCAGTAACATTTACGTGATACTTCAATCAAGCAGGCCACGTCATCTCGGCACGTATCACCGTGGTATTGCAGACGAACTCATAATCTTTGATGAAAGAAGCCGTGGGCTCACTGCATGTAAAAGTATCATCTCGAAAAGGAAAGTCGTCGCATGATCATGGTTACAATCTGTTGGAGGCGCGGAATATCCAATTTTGGGAGTTCGTGTTGACTCCGTATGCCCGAAAACTTGCCTGTCTTCGTGGGGGGCAAGAGACCGTTCGATGTATCATTACAACAACCAATATCCCAAGCACTTCCATCATGCCCTCTACAATAGCAAAACTCTCTTACAACACCTTCAAAGCCACTATAGGTCTTACGCAGCGCAACCGCCATGACTACCATTGATCCTCGTTTGTTCTACGAGCAGGCACTCGCCGAGAATGGAATCACTCATGCATTTGGTGTCCCTGACTCCTGTTTGAAGGGATTTCTAGCATATCTGTATGCGACCAAAAAGTCGCCAGAGCAGATCGTCACAGCCAGTGAAGGTGCTGCTGCTGCACTGGCTGCAGGTTACTATCTGTCAACTCAGAATCTCGCCGTTGCATACATGCAGAACTCGGGTCTTGCGAATGCTTTGAACCCTCTACAGTCCCTGGCTGCCAAAGAAGTGTTTGGAATTCCAATGCTTCTTATGGTCGGCTGGCGTGGACGTCCAGGAGAGCATGACGAGCCAGAGCATCTCTTGGCTGGCCCTCGCACCTTGGAGACTCTGGAGTCGCAGGGGTTTCCTTATGAGATCCTGCCAGACACTCTTGAAGAAACCAAGGCTGCAGTCGGAAGACTCGTCAAAGCCGCCAAGGAGGGGAACACTCCTGTTGCTCTTGTCATCCCCAACCACAGATTCGCTGCATACAAGCCTGAGCATGAAGTTAGTAATGGTGTTTGGCACCCAGCTGTCACAAACCTCGCCAAACATTCAGTCAGACCTGAAGATTGGCGTTCATCTGAGGGCCAACCCCCTCTGTCGCGAGAACACTCTATCAGAATCATTCTCAAGAGACTCTACCCAGAAGACGTCACTGTATCTTCTGTTGGAGGTAATTCTCGTGAGATTTACATGGTTCGAAAAGAGAACAAAGAGGACCTATCGCGTGCATTTTTATCCATCGGAGCCATGGGCCACACATACCCTCTCGCCTTTGGCGTTCAGATCGGTCATCACAAAGGTCGCGTCGTTTGTGTTGAAGGTGATGGTTCCTTTTTGATGCATGTGGGCAATGTGGCCGTCCTGGCTGCCCTAGCCTCGGACAAGCTGATCCACGTTGTAATTCACAATGGCATTCATTGCTCAACTGGGAATCAGCCTGTTCCGATAAGCACCAACAACCTTCTTTCACTTTGCGGAAGTTTGCCTTATAAGCAGAAATTCTTTGTAGATAGTGCTGAAGGTCTTATTCAGGCATTTGAATGGGCTGACAAGACTGCTCTGATTGTTGTTGTCGTCAATCAGGACGTCTCAAAGGATTTGCCGCGCCCCTCAGAGCACCCATTTGAATTGCGAGATGCGTTTATCTCCCATTTTACTAAATAGAATGGCTCTTCGTTGGGCAATTGATTATCTAGGTTGAAATTGACTCCATGGAACCAACAACTCTTGTGAACTCCATTGATACTTGCGTAGAAGTTTTAAAACTGATTGCTCTCTAAAGCCTAGTTCATTGCTTCAATTGTGCTTGTGTGCAATCTGTTCAACACTGGATAATCTTTGTGACCTGTTTCTTTATCTACGAAAATAAATAACACAGCCGACTCTATAACCCTTTATACCCCGCACTGGTACAGCACTGATCGACAAGAAAACAGCACTAGGATGCAGTAATCTTGTTGGCACGCAGGCTTCTGTAGTGGGGGTTCTGCCCGCGCCCTTTGTCTGTTGGTACAGTACAAGAACAAGTTCATCTGCTGGTCGACCCCTCTCTTAAAAGGCCCGACAGTTTCTCGACCTCGATGAAATCATTCACCTTGTGACCTTCAATTATACAATTATTTGCGACATTTCCACTCTGCTTCCTCCACATTCTTGCAATTGACCACCATCCGCTTTCATCATGCCTCAAGCGCAAAAAGCTCGTGTACCAGTCATTTTCGGTGCCATGACGTTTGGGAGAGAAGGTAGGATAGCGTTTTTATCAAGAGAGGATTCTTACTGATATCAGTAGGGGTTGAGCAAGCGCGTATCCATGACCTCAAGGAAGCTGGTGCCATGCTAGATCTCTTCCAAGAACATGGTGGTACAGTTGTTGATACAGCTCGTGTGTATGCTCAAGGTTCCTCTGAAGAATACCTTGGGCAGCTGGATTGGCAAGCTCGAGGTCTCCGAGTTGACACCAAGCTATACCCCAACATCCACGATGGGACTGGGAAAATCACTCATTCTGCCGATGATCTTCGGAAGCACCTAGATGAGTCTCTCAAGGCCCTCAAGACAGACAAGATAGATCTCTGGTATCTCCATGGACCAGACCGCGACACGCCATTTGAGGAGACTCTCAGAGCCTGCAATGAACTGCACAAGGAGGGCAAGTTCAACAGGCTCGGGGTGAGTAACTATATGGCTTGGGAGGTTGCCTATATGAGCGAGCTGTGTATTCGTGAAGGATGGATTCGACCTACGGTTTATCAAGGAGTATACAACGCCATCCACCGAACAGTTGAAATGGAATTGTTTCCTTGTCTCAGACACTATGGGATCACATTCTATGCATTCAGTCCACTGGCCGGAAGTCAGCTAACTGGGCGATACAAGCGGGATACTCGAGATACAGATATTGAATCCATGTCCCGCTTCGATCCGAACACTTTTCAAGGTCGCAAGTATAGGAGGCGATTCTGGAACGACGTGATCTTCGATGCTGTTGAGCTTATTCGGGATGAAGCTGGAAAGCATGGACTTACAGAGATGGATTGTGCTTTCCGCTGGATTGAACATCACTCACAGCTTGATCCTGAGCGAGGCGATGCGGTGATCATTGGAGCGAGCAGCAAGAAGCAGCTGGAACAAAACTTGGATCTGCTGGAGAAAGGACCTTTGCCCAAGGAAATTGTAGATGTTCTGGACAAAGCATGGCTGATTACCAAGGGCAGCGTTAACAATTATTGGCATTAGTTGGCTATCAGGTTCAAAGATATTTTACTACCAACAGTCTAATCGTCACCTATGATTTTCGCTTACTTCTATTAATATTGCGATGACCTGGTCGGCCTCTCATGAATATTAAAACATGAGGTCTTTCATACGCCCTGCTGCATTACGTTGTTCGCAATCCTGTAAATGGTGTGATCCGGGGAGCGCAGAGTTAATGACCTCCGGTTTTCGGATCTCATTGCAAGTCCTAAAGATTTGGACATCTGATTGGCGGTTGGTCTAAGTTTGCTTGCGAGTGTGCGGAAAGAGATTACGGCGCATGCTTATCACTGTTGGTTGCACTCCATCTCGGATATATCGGCATCAATGAGCAAGTCACCTTGTAGTGACAAACCATAGCAAACAAGTTTTGGGAATAAGAAGAATCATATCATGCGACCCACATGCCTATCCAGCTACTTTCGGAAGAGTGTTTATGCCATTGCATTCTTTGCACTACCTTTGGCACTGCTTTGACTTGAGTCACCTGATTTCTTGACCTTTTTCCCCCTCACATACCTCACTACTCCAATGCCCGGCGTTTAAGACGATTGGCAGCTCAGTTGTAATGCACTTTCGCATTGCCAAAGCATCTTCAATCATGACTGACTGGAAGAACGCCGAGTATACTCTCTACTCGTCCCCCTTCTCTCTCTACTCAATGATGGCCCGTCACACCATCCAACTCGGCCCAACGACCCATGGTGCAACGCCACCTAAAAGCATCACTCTACACTTTATCAACCATAAGGCCCATGAGAATCTCGGTGAGGATTACTTGATCAACGTCAACCCAAGAGGTCAAGTTCCGGCCATGAAGGGCAACCTCCTCAAAGAAACTCTTACTGAGAGTCGTGCCATCTCTCTTCATCTCGCAGAGAAGCACTACCCTGCCATGCTGGGAGGCAAGAATGAGAGCATCGTCAGAGATCTCTTTGAGAGACTGCATGCTGTCTACGGACTATCTATCAGCAACACGAAGCCGACAGCGGAAATGACTCAGCGCAATCCGTCGCCAGTTGAAAAGATGCTCCAAAGGACTGATATCAGCCCGCAGTATCGCTCCGCTCTAGAAGTCAAACTTGCCTTGTCAGTTGTACCTTATGCACTATAACAACATTGAACTTATAGAACCCTTTAGTCACAACCAGCATAACGCGATTGCCTTCCAGCCTGGTGTTGTAGCTAAGCATCGCGCAGATCTCAAGACTATTTTCGAACAGGTCGTGGAGCACCGTAAACAGAGTGGCTCATATGAGAACCATGACCAATGGACCTTTGGGTCAAACGTTGGACCGACTATACTCGATAGCCATCTGCTCCCTTTTACCCTGCGCTGTCTGGAGGTAGGCAGCGAAGATCTTGTACCTCTGGAGCTGCAACATTGGGCCAAGGCGAAGGAAAAGAGCCCTTCATGGCAGAAAGTCATGCATGGAAAGCCTACTACGTATCATCCTTCCATGGGCCCTGTTGCAGAGATGTCCGAGATGATGACTCTTTGATGGTGCCCGTATGGTGTCACTAGTCTCTTTATGATGAATATTTCAATATATCCTGTCAAAGGGTTCTTCGTCTTGGTATTTCGCTATTAGCTCTAGACAGCGACAGAATCTATAAAGCCGAGGTAAACCTATGTCTAGTACGCATGGCCGCAATGCATTAATCGAATACTTAAGTCTTCTAATCATATTAATCTCACCATGCACCAATACATACATATTATCTATCTCTCTTTCTGACTGCCTATTGGGTATCTTCGTAGAAGAATAAATCAAGCGCAGAAGTGTCTATCATAAACAAATCATCTAACAAGGGGTCTTGAGTAGATCCTAGAAAACCTGTGCTTGGATAGAAGTCAGTAGCTGCCGGCTGTGAATTCGAAATCAGATCAGCCAAGGCGGCATTCGGTAGTGTTTGAGCGTGTTGGTTACTCCACGCGGATGAATCCTCGTTTATATGTTCGTACGAGGATGGACCACCCTGCAAATTTAGCTGAGCATCAGTAACTTGCCGGTGATGTTGCCCAGAGGGTGCAGGATGTTGCAGTCTGGTAGACGCCTTATCGACTCTCTCTTCCCTGACCTTGGAGGCCCTCTGTTCAAGAACCTGCATCAACCCTTTCGCATAAGTCCAATACTTGACTAGCTCGCGCAGGGTTGCAAGAAACGTGTCTAGTATGTGCCGTGATTTGGCAGCTAGCAGCGGCTTGCTTGTGCTGATCTGGTTCAAAATGTAGATAGTTGCTGTGAACAGAACATGATTGCTGTATAACCATAGTGATGAGATCATCCTTTTACTGAGTAGGACTTCGAAAACAGACGCAATCGCTACTGTTGATTCCCTGCAAAGAATGGCATTATCTTGCGCCTCGGGAGATTGATCCCTGATGCCGGGCTTTGGTGCTGGTCGGTGTATCAGCAGGATAAAGTTGTGATGAGTCAGGTGAAACAGAGACTGCCAGATATCAAGGTCGGAAAGTTTCAATTGCAGCCTTGACGGAAGCTCAAGCATCAAGTTCCCAAGAGATTCATCTGCTCTCTTGATAGCCTCAGCTCTTGCTTCCATGGAAGCTCGTGGTGACCATCCATCTCTTATGGTCTGCGATATAATCTTGCAAAGTTTGGTGTGATAGGTGATGAACTCGAACTCTGCCCCGGGAATCCCTTCGAGATCAGCAGGCTTCAGGTCGGCAACATCTGAGTCCCATAGGTTTCTGGCATAGTTAGTGGGCATGTCTCAGAGAACTATAGTTGTATGATAGACTCACATGGCTTGTGGCCGACCAGCTGAAGTTGCTGAGATTGTGTCAAACTGGAAGAGAACCCACCAGAGTCGGACATACTTTCGCTTGTAGACCGGTAGGTTCGTGGAGTGGCTAGCATCGCGATGGAGACCCACGGCCATTGCCGTCCTGATAGCAATTCCAATCCAGTGCCAGGCGTTGGCGTCAGAATACCACGTCAGCAGCAGGGGCACCTGAACGTAAACAAGCCTATCATGCCATGAATCACTCAAGACCAGATATTTGGCTCTTCGGAAAAAGGCAGGAAGTAGAGGAAGCATACTCTCATCCTGAGATGCCAATGTGTGAGCTCCAACGAGTAGGATGGCGTTGAGGAGCGTCAAGCAGAGGGGGTTCATGCGATCCTGCTCCTGGTATTGGGTCATGAATAGCTCCTCGTCCACAATTGGCCACCCACGGTTGACGAGGTCAAAATAGGCTCTTATCAGTTTCATTTCAAGAGCCTTGCTGGGTCGTATAAGGATCTCTTCTGGAATATTGTGTGCTTCATACCAATTCTCAGAAGAGTCCAACTGACCGTTGCCGAAGTGAAAGACCTTATCAAGTCCGGTCTCAGAGGTGCTCTGTCGCACGAGGTAATGGCAGTTGGAGAGCTCGGATCCAATGAAATGACAACGAGTCCGATGGCCGAGTTCGACCTGGCTAAGCTCGACCTCTGTTTTGTCATTGCGGTTCAAGAGGTGAGATCCAAGATCTTGCTCGCCATCTTCTCTTGCGGTGGAGGGTGGCTCAGTGACGATAGGTGATAGGGCCGCTGGTGAGTTTGTGCCTTCTCGAGGACGGAGAGGAGCAAGAATGGCTGGTCGGTTCGAGGATTGTCTCGCGTCTTTTCTGTTAGGACACATGCGACATCCCGACCGGCCATGAGTGCTGCAGTTCGTACAGGGAACGCCTTTATCGACAATATCGCAGCGGATCTTTCGCTGGCGGCAGTTGATGCAAGCTCGCCCTTCAAGTAATGGTCAGTGATTGAGCAAATTGAGACGATTAAGTACAGGGTAACCCACTCATAGGTCCATCCGCACGAGGCAATTGTGACCTCTTGGCCGCTATATTCTGCGACCGGGGGCGATCGCAAGGCATTCCTGTTACAGCTGTAAGAAGTCGCTATGGAGAAGCTGTCAATCACTAAGAATGCCAGAATGTCCAGCAGTCAGTCACGGATCCCCGTGATATTGTGCAAGAGTGAGAACGAGTCATTCGCTCGTCTAATCTCGTTTAGTGGCCGTCATCAGCATTGAGGACATGTGGCGTATCAGTGGCGCAGTGACGGGATGTGGCTACTTCCAACTTCAACAAGCTCAACACTCCCAGCTTGATACTGGTTATAGGTATTCAAGATTGGAAAAGAGGCTTTCAATTGAGTTTACAGTCGTAAAATGATAGAAGCAGTTTTGCAATACTGCGATCTGGTGGTATTTGTCATCTTGACATAATTTCTGATTGTTTATTGAGTCTCGGCATAATCAGCCAATCAATCTCGACAGCGACTCCGAGCCTCGGGGAAATAAACCAATCATGGCGAAGATTGGCCCCCGGACGTCAGAGCGGTCCAACTACGTATCTCGCCGCGGCATAATAGCCAATCAGAGAGTCTGCTTCAACCCAGAAGGACCTGAATATCATCAAGAGCTTCATTTCGCCGTTTGCTTATCAACGTGTAATAGAAGGGCAATCATCAGCCTGTCATATATAAAGTGAAGAGGGGTCGAGCCATAGCAACTAATTAATACTCACATTCGACAATAAAGACACGTGAAACCGAACCGAAAGCCCCCATATTACAGTCATCATGCCTTCGCCATGCTTGCTTCCATCACGCACCAAGCAGGATCCTACCCTTGAAATCAACATTGATGGCCATTATGAGTCCAAAGTCTATACTTTCGGTTCCACAATTTCGGGCTTTGTCACAATAACAGCCCATAACCCACTCCCTTTTCAGTCTCTCCAGATTGATCTAAGAGGCATCACTTCAACCTGCGGCCACGCATTCCAGTATGGCACACCTTTCAGGACCCATGTTTTTATGCAGTTACAGATGCCAATACCTACATCAGCTCTACCTATCAACCAGCAATTTGAGCCAGGACAATTGTACCACATTCCTTTTCGATTCGTGATTCCCGAGCAACTCTCATCCACTGCATGCAACCACCAGAACAATGCAGTCAGAGAGCGACACCTACAGCCACCGCCGAGCATGGGTGCTTGGGATCGTGACGATCTTGCAGGCGGTTCTGCAAACGTCGAATATGTGATCAGAGCACGCCTTATGGTGGGCAAGAACAAACGAGGAGAAGAACAATATCTAGACCAGAGTCGTTCTGTTTTGGTTATTCCAGCTCTCCTTGAGCAGCCTCCACTTCATATCAGTCCTGAAAACTCAGAGTACTGCTTTTCCCAGAGTAAGACGATCAGAAAAGGTGTCATTGGCATAAAGATGGGAATTGCACGCGTTTCGGCCACTCAGCCAGAGCCTATTCTACTCCGTTTAGATGGACTTAACACTTCCAGGTCCCAAATACCTATCCATCTAGAATACATCCCTCTGTCAACCAGCGCAGCACTACCAGAGATACGGGTCAAGTCGGCCACCATCGAAACCTTTACAAACTTCTGGCTTGGTATAGACGGTTACTTACCGGATCACCATCAAAAGCCATCAAATTCAGTTGCTCCAACAGCACCATGGTCAACCTCGCATGCCCTTGTTCTCGGTGGGAAAGAAATTGTAAAGTGGCAGAAACACCACCAACTCGTCTCTGAGAAGGAATCGGAGAGGAGGTTCTCAGAGCCTGTGCACATTATCCAAGACTGTGCCGAACCTCATTTCACATCACGTTCAGCTTCATGTGCCTCCCATTGGAACTTTGGCTCATCCAAGTCTAATGTGTACAAAGCTTCCATTTTACAATCATTCGAGCTTCCTACCAAGAAGTCTCTATTCCTTCCTACCTTTTACTCCTGTCTGATCAGCCGGACCTACCGGATTAGAGTCACCCTAGCCATAGGCGCTTATGGCACGACTATTTCTCTCGTTGTACCGCTCCAGGTGGCAGCCAATGGGATCGACGATATTCAACATCGTGACCAATTGAACCCCGTAAGTGCAATAACCACCCTTTAGTTCGGAACATGAAGTTCTGACATGACAAGATGACTCTCGATAGTGAATACGAACAAGGGGAGGAGGTTCTTCCTCCATATAGTCGTTTAAGATAAGAGCACGATTTCAACCCTCTTACTATAGAGTAAGATATTTTAGTCTATCTTTTCATAGCATTGCAGCGCGGTGCCGCTCCAATAACTTAACAGTTGCCTTACAGCTTCAAAGAATAAAGAGTACATGAATCCCCATATTTGCCTCAATGCAGTGATTGCAGTTCCTCTTCAGAGATAAATAACCAGTGCTTCAGAAGCCTTGAGAGTCACTTCCAATCTGCCCTTCTTGACTGAAAGCTCTTCACTGTTTTGCTTTCCGCCCAACTCGCAGTTCTTGTTTGAGAAAGATTGACCTGCATAAATTGTTAGTGAAGGGTTCCCATAGTGGGTAGATCACTGGGACATGCCTCCGATGCTAGGCTGTGGAGATGACTTGGTCTGTGTGACAGGTACAATTGTTTCACTGCTTGGTCCCGTCATACGGAGGGCCTTGGCCAAATTGCTCCTCAGTCCAGTAAGAGTGAACTTGGCTTCAGAGCGTGTGCCACTGCCAGAGTAGTAATCCGTGTTGATCAATACGACCTTGAATGCTTTGCCGTTCTTGTAAACGATGTATTGAGCATAGGGGTCGGTGCCATCGTCGCTAGCAACGATGGAGTCTCCTCCGGCTACAGCAAGAGCACCAAAGTAGGCACCATAGAATGGCGCGTTGACATGATCACTCCACCACCAGTTGAAGAAGGCTTCCGGGTCAGTCAACAATGTCTGAGCATATGAAACCTATATTGAACTTACCTTGGTTGATGGTGCCTTGATGATAGAACAGTCGCTGAATACCGAGGGTCAATGCGCGAAGTGTCTTGTCGGTTGTCTGAATGGCCGATCCAAAAGTCGAATCCATCTCGTAGTCGAGACCATGGAATCCCGTCTCGCCTGGGTAAATATATCAGTAGGTGCAAGTTTTGTAAGTAGCAAACTGAGTCTCACCCAGGATATATGGCCTTCCGGCAGCCTTGGCACTGGAGATGGGCAGCAGGTTCAGGTCCTGGACAACCCTCTGATGCTTCATCTCTGGGCCCAAATCATCGGCGGTAGCATTAGAAAATGCGTACAAGTGGCCATTGTACACCTTGGTAGCCCCCTTCACCGTCTTGTTGTAGCTGTTTTCAATTAGATAGGGCAGGTTAGGCCAGGCAGGTTCAATCTCAAATGGGATAGCATATCCGCCGCCAGCCAAGATGGGAAGAGGGCTCTTCCAGTGATTGACAAAGTCTTGTGCCCAGTCAGCTGCGTCATTGCCCTCCTGTGTCTCGTTCCAGGGCGCTTCAGCTACCGGGTACTGCCAGTATTTCCAATATACTATGAGTAACAGTCAGTACAGTCCTGTTACTCGGTGCATGGTGCTTGTTGGTGAGTGTTGGTGAAAGGTCTTACAGTCTGGCTCGTTTCCGAGTTCGATTGCCCAGAGGTACCTGGCCGCCTTTTCCTTGGCTTTCAAAACGGCAGCAAAGGTATTCGTCCTGTTATTGAGGCCTCTGTTAAAGCCTTTGACGTATCAGTACTGTTCACTTCTCAAAAATCAGTTTTCTTACCAAGAATAGTCTCGCTTCCGAACTTCTCTGTTGAAGTATATGGATCAGCATAAATTAATTTAAGCTCTAGTAAATTGACTTACTGATCAAGTCAAAGAACTTTGGCCCATAAGTCAAACTCATAGGGGCCTCCAGAGGGTCATTGACGCTATATGAAACGTAGCCTTTGAGAGCAGGATCGTAGGTAGCTCTGTCCTGTGTTGTTCCTCCAATCCGGATAGGCATTTTGCGCTGGTACAGCTTATTGAAGTGATCGATGCAAGGAAGTGTCAACGAAATGTTGGTCATGTAAGAAGGCCACATGAAGAACTCGAAGCTTGTAGTAGCGTTAGTGCTTCCAGTATGGCAATTAACGCGATGGGTACTTACGAGACCCCAACGGGTGCTGGATCAATTGCAATGGCATTTGTCGGCTGAGCATCAGGAACAGCATAATTAGGAGCAGCCAGGACAGAACTGCCCACAGCAAGGCTTGCAAGCAAAAGGATATAGACTATCATATTAAATAGACGGACAAGGCTCAATTTGCTAGCTGTCTGTTTGTTCTGTCATAATTCCAAAGGGTGATCATTTGGCCTATTATATGTTCCTGTCTGAGCCTTTTGTGTTCGGGTTATGTTACTCCGATATGGAAGCGGACAGGTTAAGTGACAAGGATAACGTGTCTTGAACCTTGCCAAAAGTTGAAATAACGTAGCTTTAGTCCTTCCCCCCCCGCAATCCCCGTACTCTGGTAATGCGGGGTTCACGTTTGGTTCTGACTTGACTCGTTTAACCCCTACATCCGTCATCAGCTAACTTAGAACCAGGATCTGGTTATCTTGTCAGGCATGGATTTTGTAATACCGCTTCCCCGCAGTCCCGTGAGCAGATGGCTGGTTATCGGTCTAACAGTGACCGAGGAGTGAGTACTTTTATGTCTCCATAGTAAAATCGGTCAGGCACAGCCTCGGCCTTTCTTCACGCTCAGAGATTGTTAGATATAACATTATCTTGCCTGGGAAAGTATTTCGAAATAATTGCTTGAGAGGTATAGTAAGACAGGCTCACTATGCAAGCAATCGCGCGTTCCTATTCAAAAAAGCAAAAGAAGTACATTTTCCAAAGGGTTTCTATATATTTTGCCTACGTATTCTCCAAATTAAGCAAACAATTAAGCCCTCTTTATAATGAATCTTAGTCTTCGGAGGTGTTCCTATGTTATGGCCGAAAACTAGGCGACGTGATGGGACTGAAGATACTCCTTGGCTATTAGTTCCTTACGACAATTGGGGGTTTGGGCTAAAATACATAGACAGATATATGAGGGCTTATCAATGATTAAAATAAGTAGCCCGTCTTGATTGGCGTTGGTCAAGAAAACTTCTTCGCTGCATTCTCCTAGTATGTCAATATGAAGCAGATACATTCCATTCAAGACACCGCCATACTAGCTAGGAGAAACGCGTAGCCCTCACTCAAGAGCTCTGGAAACTGCTCTGGCACTCTTTTTAACACTGGCATCACAACTAGTGTCTGTTCTCCTTGCTGTCTCTCTTGTTACCCCGTAATTGGGCTAATGCTTGTCACTGCGGATTCTCCTTGATGGTAATCCCTATCTCAACTAGTATTGTTAAGCGTTATAAAGGAATTCTGGCTTAGCTGGAAAGCTAAAGCACTTATGAAGAAGTGCGGCTTGGGAATTACACAAGTAGTCGGAAGCAAATTGATCCTGGCCACACCGTCTTTGCTAACCCTATTTACGCTCGCGTTCTATTATTTCCTGATCAATGCTCAAATCGTCCTGGGCGGCAATTGTCTTCAACCCCAAACAGGTCTGTACAAAAAGAAGAAGTGTTAATCGTGATTGCCACAGTGGTAAGAAAGTGATAACGAGGGCAGCGCCCCATGCCCAAATGAAAGTGATTGCCTGATATGCATTAGCAAGTGTCGTCGAAAAAGCAATACATAGATCACTTACTACCCAGCCGGTAAAGAAGCCCTTGGAGAATACGTAGGAAGTGCCAAACATAGGAAGTGGCCATAGAACCATCATGGTGATGAAGAATAGTATCGTGGCGAGTATGGCCTTGCGTGTTCCCCTCTTGAGAAGCGCATCCATCTCAGGACTCAGACTTTCCGCTTGGGCCTGCTCCTCTATTTGACGAGCAGTAATTCCTCGAACATCCAAGTCGTTGGAAGTATGAATGCTTGTCTGTAGGAGAGACCAATCAAAATGGTCAGTACCGAACGCATAGGTAATCGCGACAGAGAAAATGATCCCTGATAGCACTGAGACCACGTTTCCAATCAAAAGAGGGATGACCTGGCTTGTCGATAAGATTGTTACCTCGCCGTGGAGGGCATGTGCAGAACCCAGCCATGATGTGAGAGAGGTGATTGAACCAAGCATTGGGGCCCAGATTACGGCGTGCTTGCTTTGCTTCTTCCAGAGAAGAGTAGCATAGAAAGGAAACACAGCACAGCCACAGAAGATGCCAATGCAGGTGACGATATAGTTGACACTGATCGCGGTTTTTGAGATACCCGTAGCAATAACAGCCATAAGTAGACTCCACACAGCGACAGCAAAGTGGGACATGCGAACCAACTGTTTCCCAGACGCCTTGTTGTTGAAGTAGCCCTTATAGATGTCATAGATATAGACTGAGGCAATCGATACAGTGTCGGCACTAAATCCAGAGGTGCAAGCCATGAAGACCATGATAAGAACAAGGACTAAACCAGCCTTGCCCATCATTGCGCCAGCTGCGATCGGGAATACCAGGCCTTGTGAGACTTCTGTTGGGGTGATAGCACGAGGAAGAAGTTCAGTGAACTCCATGGCGCGAGCTGAGAGACCAAAGGTTGTAGCAAGACAGAATGGAATGCTAAACCAGGCGACGCCGCCAATAATATACCCAGGCAGAGTCCCTGCTGGATCGGCAGTGATGGACTTCTGGAAGAGCTGCACATCGATGGTGCAGCCAAAGATGGCGCACCAGAGGATGATACCGAGCAGTATGGCATCGTTTGATCTCATTGTTAAGTACTCTCCCCCAGCATTACCGGGAACTGGGGCTCGGGTCGCAGCCTCCTTGAGGAGCTCCCAAACCTTATCAGGACTTCCAAGAACAGAGTCGGGCTTTGCGTAAGCCACGAAGACGCCAGCCAGAACGGTGCAGTGGATGAACATAGTGTTCATGTAGTCCGTGATGATGACAGCCTTGACGCCACCACTAAGAGTGAAGAGAACGATTCCGCAGGGGAGGAGGAAGATGGCAGCGATCTGATTCATCCCAGTCATGGCACTAAAGACAGCAGAGCCACCAATCAGGATGTTGACACAGTTAATGACACAATAAAGCGTTGAGTATGCCATGAAAACGATATGCCCGCGCCGACCGTATCGGATCCGACTAACTTCGAAGAATGTATGTGCTGCGGGGGCTCGGCGCTTCAACTCGATCGCGGACATGACGAAGACAGCTATGACAGTGAGGGCTCCTGCACCGTAGAAGTAGGCTCCTGCGACTCCGTAGCTGTATGACCAGGTGGTTGATGACAGGAGAGTCGATGAAATGGTCCAAGAGGAAACAACAGCCGCTGCTGTGAGGCCGGATTTGATGGAGCGTTTTGCCGTGGTAAACATTTCGGAGCCCTGTACCTCATTATGATGCTTTGCTGCCCAGCGTGAGATGAGGAGGACAATAGAAACGAAGAGAGCTCCGAAGCCAAGAATGATGGCATATCCAGCTACTATTGTTTTGTCATCCCTGAATTAGTAGCCGGCTCTGGTATATGCCTTGGAGTGATCCAAGCGTGGAATATGACTTACCTTGAGGGAGCTGGCCAGTCACCTGATGTACTGCCATCGAATTAGGGTTATGGGAAATAAGAGCGAAGACACTAGATAATTGACAAAGAGAGATATGATATGTTGGTCAGTGGTCAAATGACTGGGAATCAGCAGAGTATTTACATATTATATAACTTTGAAAGCAGATTAGACCAACCTTATCTGAGCTGCTAGGGGCTGATACTGCTGAATCGCTGTCTACTATCATTGGCACAGACCAAACGTTATGCGTTCCCCATGGGGAGATACCGAGAAAGAGAATGGAGAGGATGTGCTAGTCCTAATTGGGTTTTGAGGACCGCATTTCTCAAAGCAGGATCACGATGCTGCTGGGCCAGTGGAAAGTTTTGTTCTAGTGGAGATTTCTGAAGCTAGATACTGGTAGGTATACCACTAGGCAACCTATCAACGGCAACAAATGGTAAACAGTGGCGGGACACCATTCCCCAAATAGGCAATCTGTGACGAGCCAATCATCGGCTCAGATCTCATATCAAGATATCGCCAAAGCCCCTCTCCAACCAGGCGTGATTTGCGTCTTTCACACACACAAAACGTCCTGCTTCTATCTCCACAGGAAGCAAGATTGGCTATTGAAATGAAGTCGGCCGTTCAAAAGTCCCGCTTTGGATGTATCCGCTGCCGACGTCGACGTGTGAGTTCCATCCCTGCTGCATCTCCATGATGTCCCCTACCTAACGCCGCCTGCCTCTGATAAGATCAAATGTGACGAGGTGAAACCTGCTTGTACACAATGCAGCCGCAAGAGCCATGCGTGTGAGTACGAACGCCCGCAACTCAAGTGGTGCGACGGCCTAGAATCCATCAAACGCACCCGTCGATCCGACAGCAGCAGCACCAGGGGCCGTAGAAGCACTTCGACGCGCCAGGGTGAACCCCATATCCCGAACGGTGCTTCCACATCGCAGCACTCAATGGATCCCCTGGATCCGAGAACTACTACTACACCTGGCGCGATATCCGACCACCCGGACTTTGGATCATTCCTCTGTCTTGACCAGTTTGAGTTGGCCTGTCCATCTGGCAACCTACCTGACATTCCAGACCAATGGGCGTTACTGGAACAGGAATCCTCGATCCCCTTCCTTACTGCAACAACATTTTTGGATGTACTCCAATGTAGCGCCACTGATACAGTATCTGAGAGCCTCCGATCTGCTACCAAGGATTCGTTTTCAACGTCCTTCCTGGCCGATCTGAACTCCCTCCCTACAACTCTTGGAGTATTGCCACAAGCAGACGTACCAGTAACATCTTCTCCCCCTTGGGAATTCTCCGCGGTTACAGCTCTACCAAGGAACCCGATCGGGCCATCACCGCTGCTCACCGACGCCTCAACGACCTTTGTCCTCCACTACTTCCGTCACATTGGTCCGCTGTTCTGCTGTTGTCTACAAATCGACAACCCCTTCGTCACAGATATCGCACAAAGATGGAACTCTCGGACTTCTGGGTCTTTGCCTTACGTCCTACAAAGCATCTCAGCTGCGTATTTGTCCGAATCGACACCGCATCTCCTACCGGCTGCTAAAAGACTTCGGCAAAAGGCAAAGAGCATCATTGATCAAGAGCTAGAGCGTTCCCATTTCAAATTAGATGAAAAGTCCGTGGGATTTAGCATTATCCTGCTTGGTGCTTCAGCCGACTGGATGCAGCCGCGAGACTCCATGCTTGGCATCTTCCAGAAGCTCGCTTCTTTATACAAGAACAACTTGGCCAGTGCCAATACACAAACATTTGGAAAGGGCATCATGACCTATTGGCTCATGTTCTTGACCTACATGAGCTCTAACAGACCGAGGTTCGATTTTCTTGCGAGCCCGACCTCTCATGCCACAATGATGCATCGTATAGAGTCCCCAGCTGTCCCTGGTAGTGATGTACATCCATGGACAGGCACTTCTGAGGAGCTCATTGAATGTATGACATTGGTGGGGGAGCTCATCCGCCATCACTACAGTAATCTGAACCAGCCTCACCTGAGCGCTTGTACTAGCAGTGCTCATGAGTACGCAGCGAGCCTCCTTGAATGTCGGCTGTTGGGAACATGCGTACGAGATATCGGATTCGACAATAGTGCAGCTTCTGGTGAACAGAACCAGCTCCCTCGGCTTGCTGAGCTCTATCAACTTGCCGCTTTGTTGCAGCTATATAGAGTCTTCCCGAACTTGGCAAACAGGTACGACCACTCAACATATGAGACAAAAATGGGATTCAAGTTGTTCCAAGATAGCCATCTGGACCAAAATATCTTTTCTATGGCACAGCATATTCTTGACCTGGCACTCCAACCTTGTGGAGATCCTGCAGTCCTCCGTTTCCAGCTGGTTCCAGTCGTCATTGCAGCATCAGAATTACGGATAAATGCTGTCGTTGGTGAAGAATTGAGTAGCTACGAGTTATGCAACTCAAGGTATGATTGCGATATTATTTCCCTGGCCCAATCCCGCCGAGCAGCGAAAAACCACTTAAATAATATGTATAATGTGTTCCCTGGGGGTCGCATTCGTCAAGTTGTTAAGCTTGTTTCCTCTATCTGGGAGTTTTTGGATAATGATACTTCTGCACAGAGCACTTGTTGGATTAAGTGGCTTATGGAAACCGGGCAAGAAGTGGTATGATCTGGACCATAGTAGACAAAAGCCGCTGTCTGAAGCGCGCAGTTAATTGAGCATTCGAAATGGCCATTCCCGATATTAATTGGTAGCGTGTTTTCTCATCCTAGCATATTGGCCGTAGTATGCAAGTTCAGAGCAGCTGAATCCCAGCGGATGAACAAGTTCATATGATGACTTAATTACAGCTTTAGTCAGACTGACCCACTGTGGCGCGAGCAGCCAGACCAGTGTGGACCTAGGGTAGGTACGTTAAACTAAACCGGAAAGGGTCATGCGGACCGCAATACTAGTTATCGCCATGCGGAACGAAAGGCCTGATCTCTTCACTCTCCCCAGGGTGTTCGCGTATTGAAATGCAGATCAGACCTCGTGCGGACTGAAGTCAGTTAGAAGCACCAGCATTCAGTACTCAGAACTAAACTATAAAGCTCGCTGGTGAATCTTGTTTTCAATCATCAAGTACTCGGCATCCTTACAAATCCACAATTAGTAAAACCTCGAAACCATAATCAACAGCTTTCATTTCCAACAAAATGCCTCTTAACATCGCCGTTCTTGGATCTGGCCTCGGTGGCCTGGCCGCCGCCATATCTCTGCGCCGCCAAGGCCACCAGGTTACACTTTATGAGCGATACGACTTTGCAGGTGAAGTCGGTTCTAACATTTCCTGCGCCTCAAATGGCACTCGTTTCCTCGAGAAGTGGGGAGTTGACATCCAGAGAGCCCGCCCTGTGATTCTCACCGACATGGTCTGGCATGATTGGGCCAAGGGAGACATCACATCCCAGTATCCCTTCGGCGATTACAAGGGCAAGTTTGGCACCCATTACTATAGCTTTCATCGACCCGATATCCATTCTGAGTTGAAGCGAACTGCAACTGCGATCGAAGGTGGGGGTCCTCCAGCCAAGCTCCTCTTGAATCACAAGGCTATCAAAGTGGACGCGGAGAAGGGATGGGTTAAGTTTGAGAACGGCCTGGAGATCACTGCAGACCTGGTTGTTGCCGCAGATGGCATTCGTGTAAGTGAAGAATACTCTCGTTGTGAAAGCTCGCAAATCTAAAACACCCTACAGTCAAACACAAGGGCCGAGATAGGTGTCGAGACCCACGCCACGCCGTCGTCTTCGTGCTGCTACCGCTGCATCGTCCCTTACGAAAAGCTGGAAGTGCTGGGACTAACTGAATTCGTTTCCCGCAATGCCATCGAATACTGGGGTGGTATGGGTATTGAGAAGATTGTCATGTCACCAGCTGGGGGCGGCTCTATGATCTGCTGCTACTGTTTCTACCCAGCCTCGCTTAACGACACTCGCGATGATGGGTGGAATGTGGCTGCTACGCCTGAGAAGCTTGTTGAAACCTTCAAGACCATTGAACCCAACATGAAGCGACTCTTTGCCGAAGCTGAGGACATCAAGATGTGGCGACTCTACGATCACAAGCCCTATGAGTACTGGGTAAAGGGTAAGGTCGCACTTGCTGGAGATGCTGCTCACCCCATGATGCCGGATCAGAGTCAAGGTGCGGTAAGTGCCTTTGAGGATGCTGCAGCACTTGGCCTGCTATTCTCTAAGTCGAATCTCGCCAAGAAGTCTGTCGAGCAGCTTCTTAAGAAGTATGAGTCTCTTCGTAAGCCCAGAGCTACTATGCTTCAAGCTGCCAGCTTAAGAGCTCGTTTGGATCTGACTGAGAGGATTGGGTGGAGTTCTGTTAATACTGAGCCTGGGAAGTTAACAATTGAAGATGTGGCAGGATATAAAATGGAAAATGATATTACTTCCAAATGGAGTGATATTACTGTAAGTTAAATAAATGTATTTAAAGTACTTAAAGTATCTATTTTATATTTTAACTAAACTATTTTGCTTAACACTTCTAGTAATGATAGTTAATATATATATTATATAGTAG